>VXAL01007256.1:138638-166363 GCA_013399475.1 Chauna torquata | reverse complement strand
GAGTTCTCCACAAAAAGACAGTGTTTAAAAAGACCATTATATAATATAAATGTCTACAGCAGAATACATTAAACTCTTAAGCAATTCATGCTATGTCTTCTTTCGCTTCCCACTGCTCCTAATAATACTCTTTGTTCCATTCTAAACAAATCTTTCCCATTCTTTGTTGTTTTTACATTTGGCAAATGCTCATAGACAGTTCTGGTCCCCTTAGTCATAGATTAGACAAATTGTGCATATTGTTTCCTTTTAATCTCATCTCCCTACTGACTTTTTAAATACTTCTAGTTGTTCTACACCATCCTCTGCAGTTTACCAATACTTGCCTGGTATTTTGATGTGCAGAACTAGCACGATTCCACAGTGGGAGTCAGATGACACAAGCACACACAGTCGTTTCTGCTCAGTAGCAGTTTTCGGAGAAGTATTTCCTTGCTGGTTGCATCAGAGCATACAATTTTGAGAAGGCTGTTGTAAATAATTAGAGACAAGGCTTAGGGAATGGGTGATTCCTGGCAAAGGGCTGACGCTCTGGTGCAGATGTCTGCAAAGTGGGAACAAGGAATTGCTCTGGCCTCTCTCTTTGAAACTAGGTGGGTGCAATGTGTCTTGACGTGTGATCAGGTATGAAGGCAGGGACAACAACAATATTCCTGGCATAGTCTGAACATGACATAAAGATAGCCTTTGTGCTTTCTCTGTATTTGCAGTTGGCCTTGGGATCTTGCAAGAAGTCAGCAGTCTTTCCTTCCAAAAAGTAATGTCTGGCTCAAAAGAAGACTTTTAAACAAAATTCAGCACTGTGTCTGATATCAGCTCTGGACTATTTTCCTTCTTCTCAGCAGTAAAGGTTCTTTGGTAGTGCTAGCTAATGGCAGATGTGTGTCTGAGACTGCACAAAGTGCTGTTGTACTTAATTTCTTAAGAAAGTAAAGATAGTGAGTGATGTAGGAGAGACTCATCTGGTCCAGTTTCCTTGACTTTCAAGACAAACACATTTTGCTGCTCCCTTTATGCAGCTGTGAGCACCTTTGTTTGCAGGATTCCCCTCCTTGTCTGAGGAGTATATTGGGTTCTCCTCAGATCTCAAGAATTTGCTACTGGTTATTAAAAGGTGAAAGAAATCCCAGACTTGGGATTTGATTGAAATGGTGATAAATTATGACCAAAAAGGAAATTGGGACTCTGAGAACTATTAGAAAGCAGTCAATTCTCAGCTGGTTACCATCTTTCATCTGAGAAGCAGTGGGTGGCCAGATGAACACTAGCTGTCCTTTACATTAGAAAGAAAACCTTCAGTATGATTTAGATTACCTATATGCTTGGCAGGAAAACATTTGGTCATTTTGATGAGCCAGTTTTTCTGGCAGTTAAGTGAGCTAAGGGTGGTCACTGAGGGATCTGGAGAGCACCATTGCCAGTTCAAAGGATGCTGAAAGAGAAATCGGAGGAAGCAGTGGGATGTGGAAGGACTCTAGACGTTTTTTTGGAGACGAGCTGATAAATCATCTCAGGTTATTTAATACAACTGAACCAGAGAAACGGAAGAGAGCTGCTGTTGATAGTTATTGGTCTGGGATATGAGGATAACATTTTCTCTACCAGCAATTACTGACCTACTGTATAAAAGACTAACAATAAAAGACCTAATCTCAAAGAATTTGCAGTATAAAAGAGAAGAAGGCACAGATGCATGAGGAAAGCAAGAAAAAAGAAAAATAAAAGATTGTTCTGAGTTTAATTGCTGCAGCTGCTGCATTTTTTTGCCTTGTTGCCTTGTTTCAAAGAGGATTTCTTCCTGGGTGCTCCATTCCCCTGCATTTCAATATGAGAGCAATATGGGGCCAGCAAGTTGCCTGTCATCAACAGTGTCCTTCAGAAGTGTGGTACACTTCCTTGGGCAGACAGGGATGTCCTCCACAGTCCAGCTGGTCAGTAAGGAACAGCTTTAACTTTTAAAGATTGTTTATATGAAGTCAGTGATAAAGCCAGAGCTGAGAGTTTTGCAAGGCAGGCAGAAGGATGACAGCTCTCTGTTTACCCATCTGTAAGAGGCACAAGAGATTAACCATTAGGTTAGCATGAAATCAACCACTGAAACAACCCAAAACAACATGATGATGTTTAAATAAGTAAATAAATAGATAAATAAGTAAATAAATAAACAAATAAAAAGTAAAAGAACCACTGGGATCAGAAAAAAAAAGAAGAGAGAATCATTTCTGACATTTCCCTCTACGTCTGCCACTTATTCTTTCTTTCTTTCTCTCTTTCTTTCTCTCTCTCTTTCTTTCTTTCTCTCTCTTTCTTTCTTTCTCTCTCTCTCTTTGTTTCCTTCTCTCTCTCTTTCTTTCCTTCTCTCTCTTTCTCTCTTTTTCTTTCTTTCCTTCTCTCTCTCTTTCTTTCTTTCTTTCTTTTTTTCTTTCTTTCCTTCTCTCTCTTTTTCTTTCTCCCTTTCTTTCTTTCTCTCTCTCTCTCTTTCTTTCTGTCTCTCTTTCTTTCCTTCTCTCTCTCTTTCTTTCTCTCTCTCTTTCCTTCTCTATCTCTTTCTCTCTCTTTCTCTCTCTCTCTCTTTTTCTTTCTTTCTTTCTTTTTCTTTCTTTTCTGCATAAAACGATGGAATTTGTCCAACAGCATTTGGATGAATCAACACTGACACATGCAGGAGCTGATGCCTGTGTGAAGAGACGCTATTTCCCACTCATCTAAAGCTCAGTGCAGGAGGGAGCAGCTCCCCAGAGATGCTCTGAAGAAGGTCAGCTGTTGGCATCAGGAGATGCAGTAGGGGAGCAGGGGGACTTAGCTGTGACCAGAAAGGGGCTGAGGAAATTCAGTTGCAAATGAAGTGAGAAGAGGTTTTATTCCCAGAGAAAGTGAAATTGAGGTAAGTGATAAACCTGTGAGAGTAACAATGCTGTCCTACCTGGCTGGCTAACAAAGAGTATCTGAGAGAGAATAATCCATGCAAAACATATATACCCCTTCATACTCCCTGTTTTAAGCAGGTTCACAGGTAACAAGCTAGTGCATGGTCTTAGGCACTGGTGAGGGTCTTCACAGGCTGGTGCAAGGACAGATTAACCAAGGAAACATTTGGAGAAGGCAACCCAAGGTGGGGAGTAAGAGGGCTGATAGGTAAGTGCAGCCACCCTGAGGGTCTCAGTCCAAAAGAAGAGCTCAAAAGAGGTGCTGGGATGCAAGGAAAGAATACTTGAGGTGCTAAGGAGCTCTAGGAACATAGCTGAAGATTTGGAGGTTGACCTGGTGGTCTGGTCTAGCCTGGGGCCTCCCTCATCCCTCACCTGATTATTGAGGCATATTATTTTATATATATATATACATTATTATAGAAGATTTATAGTTGTACTATTTACAAATATATGTACACATCATTATAGAGGTACTTTCAATTTCCTTAATAATTTTATTCTGCTAAAGAATTTCCTTTATCCCTCCAAACTGATTAGGAAATAAGTTCAGGGTGGGTGTAATCATCAGCTGCCTCCGCCCACACTCCTGGCTGATGAAAAGCTGTTACACAGCCGCGGTTCGTGGGGCCCTGAGCCCCGTCTAATGGGCCATGCGGATAGACAGAGAAGATTCACTCATGCTTGATACTACAAGTGCACAGAATTGTGCTTTTAATAAATGCAAAGCACTGTTTCATCACTGTCCATCACAGGCAAATGGCCTTAACAACATGACCTTGTGTCATGGGAAAAAACATTGCCAGGGAAGGTAATCAAATGCTACAGAATTTAGTCCCAATCTACTACCAAATTAATGTTCCTCCTGCCTTTTATTAGCTTAAGGACAGATATGGAGACAAAGAGCAGGAGGACAAATCAGGGTCCCTAGAAGTTGGCTTGAAAGGTGTGCTGGTTAACCCCTGCTCCTCTAGCTCTTAGAGGGCCCGTGGCATCTGGATGTGGGCGGACACTGGTGACTAAGAAAGGTGTTTTGCAGAGCTCCAGCTGATGAGGAATGTGCTGCGTGAGACTCAGAGTAGCGTATACAATGCCAAGGAGTTTCCATTGGGTAACCAGTCTGCATTTGGATTGCTTTGTAGGAGAATAAACAGCCTGCACAAAACAACCTGCCAACTTCCATCAACGCCGTGTCCTTTTAAGGCATTACTTTTTTTTTTTTTTAATTTTTATTTTTTACAGCTTCACATGCTCCCAGGCAGTATCGTGTAGCAGTTCTGAAATCAGTGAGGCATTTGCCATTTCCCTCTCACCTTACCTGCCTTTGGACTGGCACAGCCTCACAGCTCAGGATTTATGCCTATGGATTTCTTTTGCTTGAACACAAAAGCAAATGCCACTTTGGCTCATCTTGACTGAAGGAAGGAGAAAGGGCAAGGAAGTCTCCAATGTCCATGCGGACAGGTGAGTCCTGAACTCAGAAGGAAGCTTTATATGATAGGGAAGATAGAGGCTGCTACCAAGAGCAAGGGCAGTACCACAGTCCTAGGGCAGGCATCTTGGAGGAAAGCTCATTCACATGAGGACGCTCATGGAGAGTGTCTCCAGGGCCCAATACATCATATCAGCTGGTCCCAAAATTAGAGTAAGTGCTAAACACTCATCTTATGTCAAGAAAGTGGGATCTTAGAGCAGGAGAGAGGCCATAGCCCCTCATCTCACAGAATCACAGAATGGTTGAGGTTGGAAGGGACCTCTGGATCCATCTGGTCCAACCCCCTGCTCAAGCAGGGCTACCCTGAGCAGGGTGCCCACAACCATGTCCAGACAGCTTTTGAAGATCTCCAAGGAGGAGACTCCACAACTTTTCTGTCAACCTGTGCCAGTGCTTGGGCACCTGCACAGCACAGAAGTGCTTCCTGATGTTCAGAGGGAACCTCCTGTGTTCCAACTTGTGGCCAGTGCCTCTTATCCAGACGCTGGGCACCACTGAGAAGAGGTTCTGTCCTCTCTGTAGCTCCCTGTAAGTATTGATGGACATTGATGAGATTCCCCTGAGTGTCCTCTTCTCCAGGCTGAACAGTCCCAGCTCTCTCAACCTTTCCTTACAGAAGAGAGGCTCCAGTCCCTCCATCATCTTGGTGGCCCTCTGCTGGACTCTTTCCAGTATGTCCAGGTCTCTCTTGTACTGGGGGGCACAGAACTTGACCCAGTACTCCAGGTGTGGCCTCACCAGTGCTGAGTAAAGGGGAACAATCACCCCCTTTGACCTGCTGGCAACAGCTTGGCTAATGCAGCCCAGGATACCATTAGCTTTCTTAGGGTCAAGGGCACATCACTGGCTGATGTTTAACTTGGTGTCCACCAGGAACCCCAAGTCCTTTTCAAACAGTCTGCTTTCCAGCTGGGTGCCCCCACCATGTCCTGGTGACTGTTTTTTTTCCTCTCCAGGAGTAGGACTTTGCAATTCTCCTTGTTGGACTGCATGAGGTTCTTGTCAGCCCATTTCTCTAGCCTGTCCAAGTGCCTGTGGATGGCAGCGTGACCCTCTGGCATATCTGCCATGTGAGATCGATCCTGGCTGGTGCTAAGCATAATATAGAAGTTGCCTGTGACTCCCATTCAATGCCAGGACTCAGCAAGTCTGACAGTCTCAGACTGTTGCCCTTTATCAGCTCAGGAAGGTTCCAAACTACAAGCTAACATTGTAGATGCTGCAAAACATCTATTGAATTGCACTTGTGTGGGAACCCCAAAAGATTCACTAACATAACGCAGGTGCATGCTGATTGAAAAAATCCTATTTCTACCATGGAAATCTCTTCAAACAAGCTGCCCAGCTGCAATTAGAAAGCTAATGATGAATGAACAACAGGAAGTCAGTGCGGAGATGGTAGGGTCAAGAGCTTTTCCTGATCAGGTCTTCCTTGCTTTGAGTCATAGAGATGTGTTCAGCCACATTTAATTTTTGCTCCCCCCGCAAGGCTGAGATATGTGAGTCTAATTAGTTAATGCTTATTAAGAAAAAGACTTTCTTTCATTAGGTTCCCTTATTTTTCATTCATGATTTTTCAGAGGGGGAAGCAGTGGTTTTAATTTCTTAAGACATTTATCTGTATGGAAGGACAGGGGAGAGAGAAGCTGCTTGAGTACAGCCTGTAATATTGGAAGGGGTGTTAAAATTGCAGTTCTGTGTGCAACAAGCCACGAGTTGAAGAAGAAGCTTTCCTTTGCAATAAAAAGCTTTTTCTACCACATGGCCCTACCTGAGCCAGAAGCGTCAGAGATGCCTGTGTATGCTCCTGCCTATATGGACCTTGTTAGGATGCTGGGATGCCTCTGCCAGACACAGGGAGCAGGAGCAGGGAGGTAGAGCACTGGCTCTGGCTTGTCTGTTTATGAGCATTGCTGCCCTCTCCTGGCTTCAACGCAGATAAAACTGGGGGAAATCATCTCAGGAAGAACTAGAGTGGCAGCAGGGTGTGCAGGGATGCAAGGCAGAATGGGAGATGCACAGCCTGATGCTGATTTGGGGAGAACAGCCTCATCTGTGGTACCTGCAGATGCTCATCCAAAATCACCACATCCACTAGGTTCCTGCTGACCAGCTCTTGCTTTCCAGAGGCTCCAGTGCTCTTCAGGGATGGTAGGATCTGTCTGCAGAGCTCTACCAGGCTTCTCTGAGATGTGGGAACAGGGCTGCATGTGATTCCTCTTGAAGGTTGGATTTTCACCTAGAAAACAGGATGGGTTTTTGCACCACTGCTAAGAAGTGTGGTTTCACAATGACCTCAAGAGCACGCAGCATGGGATTTAGGACTTGCTTGTCAACACTCTTTGCCCTAGGACATGTCTCCTCTTCTCTCTGTGCTTCTCTGTTGGTGAATCTCTGCAACTGCAGAACAAGTCCTGTAGAGCAAATAAATTGAGCTAGCATCTGTTTTCTGTCCCTGAAGCAAACTGCCTTAAGACAGATTGGGATCATATGGCCAAACTCTCACCCTCCTTTTCACTCTTAAATCAAGAGGGCATATCCCTAGTGCCTTCTGGGACTTATCTCTGGTCTGAGATAGCTCAAAAAGTAAGCCAGAGCATGAACAGAGAGGCTGGCAAGGGGTATCTTTTGTACAACATCCTGAGGAACTTGCTTCCAACAATGACAAGGGAAATAAGGAAGTCTTATTTGTGTCTACCAAGCTGTTGGTCCAGAAAAGAATATACCTTTTGTGACATGTTAGCATGAATAAGATGTTTCCAGGAAGATGGGCTTGCTGGACAGCTCAGGTCACATAGTGTCTGGAAGATGATCTTCCCAACCAAGTGACCTTGCCTAAGGGAGCAAAGTGACCAGGCACTTTATACAGCAGTGCAGCATGAGGGAGGGGGGTAAAAGCATCCTGCTGTGCTGCCAGGTTATCCCTTGGCAGTTTGTCCATTTTGTTGGCATGGTGATGTCCAAATCCTCACAAAGTCAGCTTTCACCTTAACACAGCTCACCCCTGTGGAAGGTAACTTCATTAGCTCCATCTGCGAAACACTTCAGATGGAAACAAAAGAGTTGAAATCCTCTCCTTCTCCTTTCCTCTGCAAGAAAAGAAATAAAACTAGCACTTGGAAATAAGCAACAAGCTACACTAATGATCATTCTATCTTAAGTCAAGCAACTGAAGCAAATCATCCTACACACACTTGAACCCCCCTAACTGAAGGTCAGCCAAAAGAGAAGAGAGCTATTTAGAAAAGAACAGAGGTAAGTGGATAAATGATAGCTAATCACATGAAGAATGGAAGAAAAATGAAAGGGCAGTTCTGAAAATAAAAGGAAGCATCCAAAACCTATTCAGAAGCACTCAGACTCTGGAAAACTTTGTGTATGAAGCTGCAAAGCCTGCATCTCTTGATCTGAGTATGAGTCACCTCCATAGCCTCCAAACTTACCATTTTTTTCCCCTCTGAGTCAAATGTGCCTTTCCAGGAAGGTAGTAGTTCATCAACCAGTCCCAAGTATTTTATTTTATTTTATTTTATTTTTTTAACTTCCAGCACACTTGATTCTTCAAGCAGATTGCAAACGAGGGGAGGAAATTTCTTCCTGCAGCAGGTATGGAGACTTGGAAGGGATGCAGAACCATCCATATTTAATGGTGGGTCAGCTGAAGCCAAACTCAGGTCTCTCTGGGTTTGCTCCTTCATCCACTGTCACACAGCAAATGCCAAGTGTTTCTGTTCCTGGCAGCGCAGCCAACAATCGTGATTCCTTGGAGCTGAAAATAGGCTGATGCTGGCAGCAGCTGATGCTTTTGCTCACAGTTCTCGACTGAGTGGGCTACCTACAGAAAGCAGATGGCCAGGGAGGAACTCCAGCAATTTGCTACGAAACAGCTAAAAGTCCCATTCGCCCACTGCTGTAAGAGCTCATGATATCATGACACCTAGTGGGCAAGCCAGGCAGAGTGATCTGTGCAGAAAGCAAACCTTCAGAACACTAAATAACAAACCGGGCTCGGAGCAAGGCCGTTGAGGGCGTAAATACGCACCACTATACGGATCCCCAGAAAGTAAATAAATAAATAAATAAATAAATAAATCAGCTTTTCTCCCTTGAAGGACTTACTTACAACTTTAATAGTCATTCCAGGTGGGGACAGGAGAGGAGAACGGTTTTATGGAGAGTGTAGGTGATTTGAGGAAAAATTTGCAACAGGTTAGCTTGATAGATCTGAGGATACAACCAAGGTTGTCAGGTCTTAGACTGAGCCCCCTTCAGCAATCTGTCCTGCCTAATGGTTTGAAGGAAAAAAGAGCTCTCTGAACAGACACATCGTCTATAAGTGCCAAAGAAAGAGGAAAATTTCCTAGGAGAGACTTATGGACTTATTTTTCCTAATGAGTGAGAGAAACCAGGACCGTTACCTACAGGTAAAGTGTGACACTGGAACATTTAATCAAAGTATGCAATGGTCCTGCATCAAGCGTTAGAGACAGACAGTAAAGAACTCCATTCATTTGCCCACTCATAGGCTTTACAACCATTTTATAGATTCATCTGCCCTGACTTTGCAAGGATAAGGCACCTCATTTCCTAAAAGTACGTAACTGTCTCCACTTCCTAAAAAAGAAACCTCTGGTCATTTATTTGGGTGGATATGTCAACATCTGACCAGATGAAACCCATCTCTATGGACAAGACCATCCAGCCCTACCTGCTGAAGAACTTTGCAAGCTTTAACACAGGGCCTTGCTATCTTTTATTGAGCTATTTACTGTCTCAAAAGCTGGTAAAGGGAATGGTCAAATGCAAGATGGATTTGCAGGTCTGAGGTCCTCCACTGTTCCACGGTGGAGTGGAGTGACAGAGCCTAACTCTGATGCATCTGGTTGAGGCTTATTCTTAGCAGAGTAAGTCATCAGTTTTGCGGACTTCTGATGATGTGAAGGATATAACTAGTGAAGGTAATGCAATGAGGTGAGATAGGTCCAGTTCCATTCTTCAGGGACCCCCTGTGTGGACACTGCATCCTTCTCTTCCTTTTTCAGTTTTCCTTTATCTCTGTGAGTATCTATAAATACACTCTCTCCCTTTTCAATGGCTTTAATATACATTCAACCTCTCTGCTTTCCTGCTCAGACAATTACTTACTCCTTTCTTCATCCTCCCGTAAGGACTTGGGAGCAAAGACAATTTAGTCCAATTGCAAAAAGACAATTTTTAACCTATACCCAAAGATTTTTCCTGAACCACCTAATGAAGAGAATCCCAGGAGTTTCTATTTGCTTTCAGAGATGACCTTACCAATTGCTGTTTTGTTGTCTTGCTTTGCTTTCTGAACCTGGCTTTTCCTTCCCAGAGCTGTTTCTGTTCCAGACTTCCTGAGTTGTAGAGGAAAAAAATTAAACAAAACTTTCTTCTTTGAGCCAAGCACAAATTAGGTAGCTGAGCAGACATAAATGCTCACTGGTTCAAGGCAGAGTGGATTTGTAATCCAAATTACTGTGGAATAAAAGCATCATCCCCACTCTGTTCTCTAATTTGAACATTGTCTCCTGTCCTTTTTTTCCATTTTTATTTGACTAATTCAGTTACCTTTGGTCTAAGGGCAAGGAAATCTCATTTGCATATTTTAAAGGACATTAATTACAAGTCCTTTCACTTCAAGCCCTGATATTCCTGTACTGACTAGGAACCTCAGTCTGACTGCAGTCCTGGTTCCTCAGAGGGTCGTTAGTTATTGAGCCTATTGAACTACACCTGAATATAATGAGCTCAGGAATAAGCAATGCCTCCCTAGGGGTACAGCCTGGGGAGAGGGTGTAGTGGAAAGGGGGCAAGTCACACAGCAGCAATCCCAGTTTAAAAAAAAACATATGACCATGAGAGGGCCAGAAATGTATCCCAATGAGTTATTAGGGCACACTGAAGCACCCAAATCCTGCCAAGACTGTCTGTCCTCCAAATCCCAGAGCCATTAGATTCGGGACTCCAGCCCATGTTGCTTTTCAGCTTTCTGCACAACTGCAGTGGTAGAGGGATGATGAGACACTAGCATAAGCTGCCATGAGCACCCCTTTTCTCACCCAGTTCTTCTGATGCACTGACAGGTGAAATGCAGGATGCCGTTTGTCCCATAAATTATCCAAGGAAATATTTTGAGGCTCCTCTGTGCAGGCATGAAGTGTTCTCAGTTACTGCATCTGTGGTGTTGATGGCCTTGTGCACTGTTTCAGGTGCGGTGCCCCACCTTCCAGTGCTGGCGACCACTTGCTAACTAACCTGTTCAATCACTTTATGTGAGCAGTCACCTCTTGCATCATGTTATATTTGCCAAAAACCTCTGAAGAATTTGCCCAGTGAGTATTAAACAAAGGCTCTTCTGGCAACTCTCTTGCTTTTTTTTCTCTGGAGCAGGCCACCCTCCTTACTTTTGTATTTTCTGGGCTACACTGTGAGACAAGGAAGGGTCTTGAGAGAAGATTTAAACTTGACTATAATGTTACTATTTTTCATCCATATATCTGGGTGTTCATCCTGCAGTTGCTCTGGTTCAGAGGTTGCATCTAGGCTGCTCCATTAGAAATTTCCAGCTCTGTTCTCTGGCTCCCTGGCACAAAATGGCCTAATATAAAACCTTTTTATCCTGAAAATCAGGGTGTGTATAAATTTCCTTCACCTAAATCACACCTAGAAATTGTCTAGGAGAGTGTTAGCTTCTGAAGGCAAAAAAAAAAAAAAAAAAAAGAAAGAAATGGACCACTCCAACGATATGAAATGCAGAGAACTTATTTCTATGTTTTGGAAAAATCAGCTGAACTGTTCTTATGAAGCAGAGCTTGCGATGAACTAGTCCGCAGTCTGCTTGGCTCTAACTGGTTCATCCAGACCATACGCATGAAAGCTTGGGCTCATTTTCTGGTACTGAAAAATATTCAAGCTCTCTCTTTTCTGGAGAACTCTCTGATTCTGATTATTAAATAATGCTGTCCATGTAGATGGAGAGTGAATGAGTACGGTTTTCAGTCTCAGCCTGGACTGAACCTGACCTGATGTGTGGATTTAGATTTTGTTCTCTAGGTCATAAAATATTTCAGCTGCTTAAGGAATGCTCCCCACCTGAAAAGCTCACTTTCAGAGCCTTGCTGAAATCCATTTGGAAGACAGGCCCAAAAAGATGGAAGGTGTCTTAAGAGGGCATCTGGGCAATGGCCAAGCAAGACAGGATCTCCTGTTCCTGTGCTTGACTTTCCTCAGAAAGTGTTTTCTGGAGGTCCAGAGCTGGACTTTGGTGTCAATGACTTTTGCTGAGCCTCCTCCAGAAGATGGCAGGAGGCAGGATCTGCTCTGCAATCCATCTGTCCTTTGGCACTGACAGTAAGCTCTGGATATTATTTATGGAGGCAAGTTGTGTCAGTGCAGGGAAGGTTGAGGGATGTTTGTTTGGCTGTCTGTGAATAGCAGTTAAATTTAAGGCTCTGCCGTGTTTTATTTATGGCGTGTTTCCAGATGTCTTGCATAGAAATCATTTGCTTAATAAATAATACAAATAAACAGCTCTCCAAGTGCCTTTTGCTAGCAGCCTAGAGAGCCACACACTGAGTGACATCCTGCCAGAAAGCTGGAGGCTTTCAAACAGTTTTGTTCTTGAGGTCTTCCTCAAGCCAGCAGCACAATGAGTGACTAAGAGATGGGCAATTCCTTTTTCAGATGTATATCGCTCCTTTCAGAGACCCTTCAAGTACCAGAGGGGCCAATGAACAGCATGTTGTTCTCAGTGCTAGAAGACATAGTTTGAGTCTCTTTTTGTACTGTAGTTAACCTTAGGCAAGTTATTTACGGTGGAAAAGTCTGGGAGTTTTTAATCTATGCTTAAGCTAACCACTCACATCTGCCTTTACCATCACAGTGGAAATGTCTGTTGAGTCAGTTAGCTGGTCTGATCGTTCCCAGGGCTGTTTTGTGTGTCTTGAAGTGTCCTGCATGGGCTGTAGGAAGGAATAGGCCTCCTGTTGGTTCTCTGTCCTTTCAACTACCAACACGTGGATGCTTAGGTATACTCAATTGTCTAAAACTTCACTAAACATTTGTGCCTGGACAACTGAATGACACTCAGTGGATCACACAGTTTTACAACATCCTAGAGTGACATGCGTTTGGTTAGGTGATTCATACCTTAAACTCCATTCAGCTTGTTGATTCTATTGCCTTTAACTATAATGAGAATAAGGACAATTGGAGCCAAATGGAGACAACTAAGTTACAGACACCCAAAGTTATGGAGATTAATCTTACCTTTCATCTGTGCCTCAGTTTCTTAACAGTAAGAAAAGATTAACAGCACTTTCTTATCCTGTAAGGCCAAATACAAATTCCAAGGTGTTCAAAGGCTAGGAGAAGAAGATCAACATGTGGTAGCTTTTCTGTGTCATAGATACATGGACTGAAATTATTAGCTGTGAGAACACCCCAGGTCTGGCCAGATTCAACAGATTTTTAGGTATTTCAGGCATTTTTTCCTCCTCGTGTACTCAGCTTGGATGGAGTTTCAGAACAGAAATCATTCTGGTGGACTCACTTCAGTACGCCAGTGTCTTCCTTGAACTGGAGAGCCCCCCACAGGGCACACTAGTCAGATGCAGTGCCTAAACAGAGGGGATAAGCTGATATGTTGATCCATGCTTTGCGCTGCTCGAAATTATCCACCACAGACACAAAGGCATTGAGGATACCTTGCTAGGAATGCTAATGCAAATTATGGTCTTCCTCTATAGGATAAACCATGATGAACGACTTCATGATTGCTATTGCCTATGGGACTGCACACAGACTGTCACTGTTCCTCATTTCATTCGTAAGCAACAATAAATCATTAATGTACTTGAGTCGTTGCAGGGTTATTCATATTTGCCAAGTAAGGACCATGACAGCAGAAGATATGGCCAGTTCCCAGTGCGTTCCCTGTCCTTCTGGCCCCTCTCTAATGCTTGGTAATGAAAGGCAGCTTCTGTTGATAGAGTCATCAGAAAGGCCAAATACCTTTTAAAATGTTTTTGATAAGTTGACGGTGGCATTGCTTGGCACCTTAATACGCATTCATTATAACTTGGCCCCTCTGATATAAGTTAAAATCTGTGTGAAATGAAATTAAAGGATGGGCTAAGTACCATTCATCACCAACCAGCAGAAGTCACAGGATGTGTCAGAAGCAGTTTCCTTCACACCACAGAAGAGAGGGAAAAGAAAGTTCACACTTTAAACTTCCACTTTAATATACTTAAAAGCCAGATTGAGAAGAACGAAATAGGTGGTTTCTTTCTCAGCTGGAAACTTGAACGCAGAACAAAATAATTTGATTTCATGTTTGAAGTTACAGCACGAGTTATTCAGTAACCAAGAGACATTTGCTGCTTTTTCTTCACCTTTCTATGTGCATATATTTAAGTGTGTGTACGTGTATACTGCCTTAAATCAATCTAACCATCAAAGGACTTGTTGAAGCTTTGTCTATGCTTTGTTTTCAAACTACTGTATCCACAAAATGATAACCTGGCTCCACTGACGTCAATCAATGCTTTTGCAGTGGCTTCAAAGGAACAGGCATCTGCTCCAGCATGCACTCAGGGAAGAAGAATTGCTTGTCTATTCCCCAGTGGGACACAAGTGGGCACATTCGTGTTGCTCTTTCACCCAGTCTGAAGAATCTGAGATGCTTGTTTATCCCAAGCTTGGCTAACTCCCATCTGCAACAACTGGTCCAGGAGCGCTCACAGTGTATTTCATGCTGCCCCTCTTCCACGCTCTCTGTTTCTGACCAGTGAAGGGTGAATATCTTCTTCTCTGGGTGACTAAAACACAAAGAGAGATGAGAAGAAAAAACAGTGACAAGATGAAAGCTCAGGATGATGGAAGAAATTCCTGCTGCTGAAATGTCTCTGTTGTTAACCATTTGTAAGTCAGTCCCTGGGTTTGTCCCACCTTTCTACCAATATGAGAGCATCTCACCTTCTCCTATTTGCTCTGGCAGGACCCTCAGGCGGAAAGAAAAGACTACTTTCCCCAATTCAGAGTCAGTGTCCATAAAACCATCCTTATGTGAAGGTACTAACTGCATTGACAATGTACATAACTGCCTGAATCAAATGATTCTCTTTTAGGAAGTCTGTGTAACTCAAGATCAGCATGAAACACTTTGCAGATGAACCAGCTGACCCTAAACAATCTGATAAAACCACGTGGGGCTCTGAGAAATGGGTCTTGAGGGCAACAGTGTTGTCAGGGCTGCACCCACGACATAGATGTGCCAAGGTGGTAAGTGGTTACCTTGAACACAGCTTCAGTTTGATGGGGCTGAGCAGCTTCCAGCACCAAAA
Source organism: Chauna torquata (assembly GCA_013399475.1). NCBI lineage: Eukaryota > Metazoa > Chordata > Aves > Anseriformes > Anhimidae > Chauna > Chauna torquata. The sequence goes on along the minus strand of VXAL01007256.1, from coordinate 151,574 downwards.
TGGAAGCAAACACAGACATCTCCACTCGACACTGCGCTGATGCTGTGGATATCCCGTGTAGAACAAAATACTACATTTCCACTTCTTGGTTTTCCTGCCTGGGAAGACCAAATTATCTTCTGCCAGATGTTTAAGGAGTGTTTTAGGAAACACTGAGACTCCAAGAGATGAGTTTTGAGTAAGACACGGTAGCTGAGATGGTGAAAGATCCTGTGCACTGAGGAACCTGCCATTTTGCTCCAGTGACGTGGAAATAGTTTTTCTATCTTGATGCTGTCTGCATTGGACACCAAGCAGAAAGGCTGGAAATGCAAACTGGAATTACTTGTGTTTATATAATCAAGCTGCTTCTATGCAAAATTGCTTATTAATGACTCATCAAACTGCACTGTTTTTCTTCTCCTGCCGATCAGCTGACTGAGAGAAGTTGTTAGACCTCAGATTCCTCCCAGGCAGCCTCCATAAACCTTTTAGTTTTATTAGCCGTTTATAAATTATATTGAAATGCATCAGGCATCTATCATTACAAAATACCAATAATTGCTGTATGTAATAAATAGCAGAGCACGAAAACATATATATACATATATATATACATATACAGTTTAAAGTGCACCTGAGGCGTGTTATAGTCATTGCATAATATGTTCTGAGTTAATAAGGAGTTGCACTTTGTGTAAAGACAGTGCTTAAACTAGCTTTCACTGACTGATTTACTGAATGTAAATGTTTACACATCCGGTTTATATCCCAGGGCTAGTATGAATACAGTCAAATCAAACCTGGTGAGGGGAATGCATTTCTTTGGGAAAAGTAACATCCTCCTCTCCCTTGTAAAGCTGGTGCATCTCTCCTGGCCACGCTAGAATTGCAATGGGTTGTCTTTGCTATCAGAATAGTACTTAACTGAGGTAAAATGGATTCACACATAGCTCAAAATGCATATTTCTTTTCATTTTACAGACAAAATAATTACATGTTTGAACAGCTTACACAGGGAGATGAGAGTTTCCCTATCATCTGATTTCATCAAGATGTAATGACCTAAAACCCCCCAAAACTGGAAGAAAAAGTTATTTTGGCTAATATAGTCGGATATTATGAGCATGATTATGTATATACCAGACATATTTATACATGTATGCAAATGTATATGTATGTATGTGTATATAGCGAGACAAAGACACAGAGACAATCCTCAGAGGATCAGATTGGATTATACTAATCATTCTTGCTAACCCTAAAATCTTCAACTCAAGCCTGGACAAGGGACCCAACACTTTTCTACCGTCATGGAAAAGACTTCCTCTAGGTTTAGTTCTTATGTGGACTTTTTAACAGATGGCATCCAAAGTCGTCTGAAAGCCCTGGACAGATTCCCACTGATTTCAGCAGATTTTGGGCTACATTCAGTGTCACTATGTAGGAACTCAGCACAGTTGAGCTTTGATTTACTACTGTTCTTTTAATAATTGTGTGGCTGTCTACATATTTTAGGCATGCACTGATACTTATACATTAACAGTTATATGATGCCTTCCACTTCTGGATCTCAGATTGCTTTACAGTTATGAATTAATGTCTCCTCTGAGGTACTTACAGTGTCGCTAGCAGTGCAGCATTTCTCTTTTTTAACCGTTAGCTTGCAACAAATATTTTTGCTCAGGTGGTTGAAACGATATGAAGTTAAAGACACACTGGTGGATATTAATTAGAATCCATGCGATCTAAATTCGCCATCTTTTATCCCAACAGTTTTATTTCTATGATTTCTTTTTAATAAATGTCTAACTCTTAAAATAGTTTTAAATTCCAGAGATATTGCAATCATTAGTTGAACTGGTAACAGTTTTCTTTTTAAAAATGCACAATGCACATCTCCACCAAGTTTAAAATATCAAATTTCTTTGGTTTTTCCTCTTTTTTTTTTTTTCTTTTTTTTTTGGGAGGGAGGGTAGGTGAATAATTCCATTATCTTTTACTATTAGTTTATCTTTCTCTGTTTTTATTTTTCTTTTAAATAAAATTCTGATTCCTCAGAATTATGAGGGATATTCAGATGAAAAAGGGATAGCTGTTTTTAAGAAATATAAGAAAAAATCCTAAACAGAATGAACTTCTTACTGCATAGAAGTTCTCCATGGTCACAGCACTGCCTTGAAGAAGAGACAGATGGGCACTGGACAGTGCAATAGATAATTGATGCAGGATTAGGGTATATATATTAGAGATATCAAAAGCAGCTTAAACCATGCATGCTGCACAAAGCTAACAGTATCTGCAAAATCCCACAAGAAGGATAAATTAGCTCATGCTTCTTTCCATCCTGTCTCAGCTAATACCTTGATAGTTGAGTTAATGAATTTAGAATAAACTTGAACACATCTTTAATGCTCTGGGATTTGTGGACCTGGTTCCACTTTTTAGCTATCTGAAAGACATTCTATGTAACAAAGCACCTCTCTGCATTTTGATTTTCCCTCTCTAAATGGGCGTACTGGCACTTTTTTCAATACAGCACTGTGAGAATAAACTGTACGTCTGAAACATGTTTGGATACTCAGTAAACAGCAGATAATGCCTCCAGACAAAGAAGAAAGCAACTGTTTTCATAACTGAAACAGAGACAAGGGTCAACCATGCTGCAGTGGAGAACTAGTATTGTGCTCTGAGTTGGTGACCACTTAAAATGGATAGCTGGTCGCTATTCTCATTATTTTTATTTTTATTTTTATTTTTATTTTTTAAACCTTCGAGTGCTTAAATGTTTTGAAAATATGCATGGACTCTCAAAGTATAGTGGCACACTGCCATATTCATCTCCTGCCCTCCCTACCCCCCAGTGACTAGATGGGGATTAGAGGTCATGAAGGGTGCTCCCAGGATAGAGGTAATTATGCTGCTACACCATAAAAACGATTAGCAAGGCTCTAGGTGACACCTTATAGGTGAGAAGACATGAAGAAAAATCTGAAAACCAGCATCGCTCGTTCACACTCCTGCACACATACACATAAGCATGAAGACATGGATTCCCTATAAGCTGTTTACCATTCAAGGCATAAAGACATTTGCATCCAAGTGTTTTGCCCATGATGACAAGGAAGACAAGCATATCTCACCTCCTGAGTCCTTCTTAGGTGAATGACCATCTGTTGGGTTTGGATATGCCTTTTTGTCCCCCGAAGGATATAAGGGACATCAGAATCCAAGTCTTCAGGATTTACTCACTCCTTTATGTTTTGATGTGGGTTTCCTGAGAAGCTCCATGTTTGAGGCTGTGTTCTACATGACTTACTGATCCAGTTGCCACCAATGCTGGCTTTCCTTATGGCCCTTCTCCTGGCCTTTGTTCCTTCTGTTGCCTCCACACCTGATGCTCCCAACCATTCTCTATTCAGACCAAGCTCAGTATTTCTACCATGGTTCTCTATGCTAAGTCAGCAAGTCATTTTTCTTTTGCTATTTTCCAGTTTGTCCTATCAGAGATATAGGAGGGGAGGAAGCAAGAGGCATCATATGCCTCTTTCTAAGTTCTTCTAGGTCTTTTCTGAGGCGAGACATCAACTAAGAGTGACAGGAGGACCCTAGGCTCTCTAGCATTCAAGCTCCACTTTGTCCGTTCTCAAACCACTTTCTTCCCTCTGGATTGAGAATGGATAGCCTTACTGCAAGGTGTGTAGCACACTTTCAGCCTCGTCCCTTTATTCACTAATGAACTGAGCCTGCCTAAGCACTCTCCGGAGATGGGTAAGAGAAGCAAAGGGGCAGCAGCCCAGTTTCTTGCATCAGTACGCTGCTGAAGAAGGGATAAAGCTGGAGCATCAGCAGTGGTCTCAGGCTCAATGAGATGTTTGAGAGTTGGAAGGGAGCTCTGGAGATCATCCAGTCCAATCCTCCGGCTCAAGAAGGGCCAACTAGAGCAGGTTGTCCTGGACCGTGTCCAGACATCTGCTAAATATCTCCAAGATCAGAGCACTGTACCCAGCCTTGGCCTGGGCAGGACTGTCAGAGAGAAAAGAAAAGTTACAGCTTGTAAAACCTTAAAATTACGTCTTAGAAAATACTCCTTGACCTGTTGTTTCCCTGATGTACCACTGCTTGAGATTTCTACCCAACAGAGAGCCATTTTCCCTGACCTCTTTTGTGGAAACACAGGCTGTGAACTAGCTGCTGCCTTTGCACTGAGAAAACCTTCATCTTTCAAGCAAGGGTTATGCTTCTGAGGGCTGAGGTTTGAATTAAGCTCTTGTTCCAGGAGCACTTGCACAGAAGCATGAAAATATTAGCATCTTATTTAAAGGCAAGCTTTGGTGGAAAGGGGCAGAAGCTCCGTAGATAGATGCTTCAAATTAAAACCAGAGTGTATAAAACACCTAAAGAACAATGGGGGAAAGAGAAAGAACTTGACAACAGGAAAAAAAAAAAAAAAAGAGAGAAAAAAAAAATAAATAGAAGATCCTCTGGCATCTGCACTGCTGCTCGAAGGTGGTATGAAAACATCTTTCACCCTTATTAGGCTCCTGACACACTCTGTGCTGGCTAGCTGGGATAGATCAGTGTTTGAGTTAACGGTGCCAATTAACTGCTGTTTACAGCCTGCCTGGACACAGGTCTGTCTGGGAGGAAAACAGAGCTGGTAGGTGCTAGTGACACAAAGTGCCCCGTTTTTTAAGTCCCTGACAGTCGCGCAGAGAGAAGCTGTCTCAGTTATGCTCATTTCTGCCAAGACTGCTGTCAATTTACAATTTAAAAGAAAGATTTCATTGAGCCTGCAGTAATTCTAGGCTCTGCAAGAGACACAGGCAGGTCAACTAAGGTCCACCTGGATAATGGACATTTTTTTTTTTTCCTGAGAAAGCAGGAAAATTCATAGGTGCTTTTTAGCGAAAGGAGGGGGGGGTGGAGGGTGGAGAAACAGCTAACATCCTCCTTCCCTTAACCCCCACCTTCACTTTGCACTGTGGACAGACCGTGGCACGTGCCAGATGTTTGTTGGAATGAAACAAGATTGTGCAAACATACAGCATCTGCAGCAAAGATGTTATTACCATATGCCATTATCAGCAATATTAACAGTAATATTATTTCTCGGGGCAGCATTCTTAGTGTATGCCTGGAGTGCCTGGAGTGCCTAGAGTCTAGCCTGTGCGGTGCCATTTCAATAAAATGTGTATTTCAATCACGTATCCTGTTAATTTCTTGTGCTGGGGTGATGCCTTGGATCCCCTGTGGCCAACTAAGTCTCTGTGGAGCAAGATAAAAAATGTAAAAAAGCAGAAACAGAAAAAGATGGTTGCCATTCCATATCTCTGAGTTGCCTGCATGGTATAACCCAGTCTCCAGTGTGTCTGAAGTGCTACAGAAAAGGAAAGAGTGAGAGTGAGAACCCTCTGTAGTGGATATCAGGACCCACAAACCCTTCCCAGAGCTTCTCCTGCCAGGTGCCTCAATCCTGTATTTTCACCAGCATCTTGGGTCATCCACAAGTCCCCCAAAAGCACATTTCCCCAAGCAACTTCATACCATTCAATCACCACCATTCTCAAAGCATGGAAGGTCCCCAGATTTCATCCCCTGCCTCCTCTCCACTCAAATACTGAAGGACCTCTGTGAGTGAGTCAGGACTCCCTCCTTCTCCTCCTCTTTCTCCACAAGAGATCTGGAGTCCTCTATCCTCATTATTTCAGGAAGTCCAGCCCATGCTTTTACGTGTTTGACTTCACCACAACAGCTTCTGAGGAGTTACATCAGCATTTCCCCGTGTGCTGAAGGCCACCTCGAGGTCTAAGAAAGGAGACTGCTGGTTCAACAGGTTCTGGATATCATGCAGGAGTCATCTTGCTCCCTGAGGCCTTTTTCGGAGGTCCTGAAGGGCCACATCTTCTTATTCTCCAGCTCCACATAAAGCAATGATGGGAGGAAAGGCCTGGTTCTAGCCTTTCAAGGGTTTTATTCCAGCCTATCTTCTTTACCTTTATTAGAGTTATTCACAGTTTTTACCAAGAATGAGAACAAAGACCTAGTCTTGAGCTCCAAAGTAATTTTCTAGCAGTTTCTTTCAGGCTTCATGAGTCACTTCTCTCTGCTTCTGTAATTTTCCTGTATTTCATGGAGATATGCTGAGGTCCACTCAGGTTTTGAATGCATAGAGCCATGCCTGTTTGCATTCCTGAGTACACAGCCAAACCCTGGAAAAGGCTGTCATCTCCTAGGAAATGGGACAACCACCAGCATCACCTGAGCCATCTGCTGACTGCTAGGCAAAAGTATGGTGCCACCCCTGTCACAGGTGGACAACCAGCACCAACTGAGCTGTGGGTCTGAGGCTTGCCATTGAACTTCTCCCTGCATAGCTCAGTTTGTATGCAATGTCTCTCTCCCTCTCATACACACAGACTTGAATAAGTCCTGCAGTTGGCTGGTTTGGTCTTCACCTGCTTGTACTTGCTTATCTGCAAAACCGTGTAGTGAAGCTGCTCAAAGATGAAATCTAGAGGTTGTACGCAAAGTGAGTTGTGCATCTTGAAGAAATGGAGGGAAAAGATAGGAAAGTGAAAAGCAAATTCTTGCAAGTTGTTTTTTTGTTTTTCTTTTTGTTTTATAAGAGAAAAAACGCAAACTCAATTTTTCTGGTACACAGGCTGCGTTGAACCATCCACACGCTGCCAATGAATAACAAAATGAACACAGTGAGGTGGATTGCACCAAGACAACAATCATTTTCCAGTAGCTTCAGGGCTGGTCAGGGACCTTCTGAGATCAGAAGTGAGTCCTGCCCATGCAACCTGGGTGGAAAGCCACCAAATATCCCTCATCTTCTGCCCTCACATAACCAACTGCAGCCAAAGGTTAAACAAAAGAGAGGTGGTCAGAGAGTAAGAAGGGAGGAGGGAGGTGATGGAAGGTAAAGGGGATGCTTCTGATCTTCTCACAATGGTGCAATCAAAGGCAGAATGGCATGGGGACAATTGCATCTGCCAGCAAAGTCGATTCTTGGCTGCCATTCCAGTTCAGGGACTCCTCCTTCCCTGTTCTCCTGGTAATTACCCCCCTGCACAAGTGTCTCACTGCCAGTGCTATTTGTTCATTTAATACTGCCTGCCTATCTCCTTTTGTTTTTCCTTCCCCAGTTTCCACTGTATCTCTTCCTCTTGTTTGTCCTCAGCAGCTTTTGTATGAATTAAATCTCTTTTATTTGCTCTCTGGGGGAGGGAGCTTGTTCAAGCTCCGTTTGCCTTACAGCAGAGGCATAACAAAATGGGATGTGTTGGGCCAGTGGTATTTCATCCATCAGCACTATTAACTTCGAAGAAGAGTCCTTTGATTTTTATTCTTTCCATGTTTCCTCCTCATCGTATAACTAATTCTTTTATTTTCCTTACATCTCTAACCCAATTTCTACATATTATACCTGTACACGCCAGTATTTTGCACCCTCTATAAAATATATTTATATTCTAATTATAACTGGGGCCCTGATATAAGTCCTAAGAAAATTAAACATCAAAACTAGTTTACATAGTGCTTCTCCTGTGAACAGCTGCTAGTAGGGGATTATGGGAAACCTCACTAGAAGCTTAACCCCAAACCATGCAGCCACTCACAAGGACACAGATGCATGGAAACATCTGCCAACACACCCACACAGTGACATGCACGTGGATCCACAAGACGCGCAATCATGGTGATGCAGCTTGCAGAGGGGAACATGAGCATGCAACTCACCAACACAAAAAGCCAAGACCTCTTTCTGAAGTTTTTTTGGCATTGCTTTGGGGGTGCGAAGTGAGAAGGAGCTGCAACCTGCACTGAAAAAGCTGTTCACGCAGCTCCTGTCAGACAGTTTGTACCAGAAGAAATCTTTCCTCACACGACCTGCATTTCCACTAGAGGGCTGGAAAAGCAAAGCTTGTGTAATGTGTAATGATCTACATGTAGAAACCTCATTTATTCCTCCTCTTCCTGGAGTTATGCAAAGTCTTAAAAAAAAAAAAAAAAGATAAATTACTGGTTTGAGCATTTCCTTACTTCATAACTTAAAATGACAGCCGCAAATCCTTGCCATATGTGTCAAAGATGACATTGCACACAGAGCTTTTATGACATCAAGCAGAGGCTGTGGCACACTGAAATAAATAAATAAATAAATAAATAGATAAATAAATTTGTGTAAGGTAGTGGCTCACAGTCCAGAAACAGAATAATGGCTTTCTTATTTTAGGCATATCTCATTCCTGTCCATCCATCCATCTATGTCCTCCAATGCTCTTCTTCCATCAACTTACTTATTAATATTCCTAATTACTTAAACATAATGAGTTCCTACCATCTGTTTGCCTGCCTGTGCATTCCATTGGGATTTGACTCCAAAGCTGGTGTTGCTGTTGTTCTCCTACCGAGCTTTTTGCATAAATAACAGCTTTTGGGTATATTTGAAGCTTTTAAAGGAATGTTGCAGATAAACAAGTCTTCTTTCTGACTATCCTTGACCACTTCTTTGAATGTAAATGGATTTAAAGTGATGACTTGGCTCTAGGCAGGTGCTATTTCTAATGTTAAATTTGAGGACAAGGAGGGCTGCTCCTCTCCTAGAGGTTTTGGAGAAGATATTGCCGGAAGCTACTCAGAGACTGGAATAGATAGAAACAAGTGCTCTCATGACATATTTCCTGATTTTCAGGTTTAAAGGTGTATTTTTATGAGGGCCATGCTCTTCACCATTAAGCTGACTGTACAGAGGGAAACCCTATTTACCAGCAAGAAATAAAGAAGCGTCGCTAATGAATTGCTGCTCTATGATTCCTATTCCCTTAAGCCTTGCAGTTAATTATGATATTAACTGTTACTGTTATATTATGCTGACATTTAGAGTGCTCCAAAATTGGCACAATGTGCAAATGGGAGAATTAAACATAGAGAAGCTAGCAAGTGATGCTTGGGCAAGAAGGGGGGGATCACCCTTTGCTGACAAAAGAAGATGGCTGAACTTTTTCTCTATTTTCTTGTGATGTACAGCTTGTCAGAACTGGCATGTTTTATGCAGAAATGCTACCTTGGTGTAAGAAAAGGGTGGCGAAGGAGGGGATGTCATTTACATTTAAAAAAAAAAAATTCTAACTGTATACATCTTCTATAAGCTAGCAAGTAAATATCCCTGTTTAGGAATCACACAGCTCAAATTGTTCTGTAAGAAATGCTGACTATACACGTTTTTTCCCTTCAAAGCACTTAATCTGATGAACAGAAAGAGAGTGGAAGAGGAAAAAATTAAACACAAATAATAATAACATTTTAAAAAAAAAAAAACTTCCTGAAGCTTTTGAAACATTATGACATATATTTCAATTTAGCTGCTCACTTGCAAACTCTTTGCTAGTGAAATGTGTCTGCAAATCTTGGCAGAGATGCCAGGTTCTCACCTGATACTGGCAGAAGGCAGAGGAATGTAGTCTGCCTGTTTTGGATGTCAAGGTCCTATAATGACTTCTTTTCCTAGCTATGAGACATGGTCTTTCAGGAAAAGTGGATACCTTTTGGATGCTGAAAGCAAGAAGCAGCCCCCAAACCTCCATCCATGTCCATAATTTGTATAGCAGGTAGCTCATCGTTCCCCTAAAAGTGATCTCTTTTGCAAAAACAGGGAATTTCATCCTGGCTGCTGGTGAACAGACCCATTTCTTCAGCTAAGAGGTTGGGTAGAGGTTTCTACCATATCATGAAAGGTCCTGTGTGAAAAATTGTCTCAGCTTATAAATGGGCTTGTCTTTGAGATGTCATAGAAGAGGGTCTTTTCAGAGAGATTCACTAAAATAAAATAAAATAAAATAAAATAAAATATAATAAAATCGCTTTAATTGCTTTTCCAAAGGAAGAATTCAAAACTCATGTTTGCTAAGCCATGTAAAATTTGACTCAGCAAGGTGAGGTAGAGAGAGGCTATGATATAAACAGTGATCAGCCTTGCTTGATGTGGGTATATCATAGTATCACTGTAAGAACACATGCACGCATGTGTGTCTGTGTGTAGGTGGCTGTACTCCACCCTACTTGACAGAAGCTGGATATCTTTGTTAAAGTAAGTACTTCTGGAAGACTAGCTAAACCCAATTAACTAATATATTAACTATATCATTAACCAAATAGTTAATTAGCTGGTATTCAAAAGAAACCTTGTCAACAGAAGCTGGATCACCCATCTAACTGCTCTCTAAATTAGGGAAAGAGACTTCTCCACAGCTGGTGGAGGCAAGTTTCTTCAATTCAATCTTCTTTCAATTCAAATTCCTCCCCACTGCAAACCCCACAATGAAAACAGGTCAGATGGAGGCCTGGTGATACAGACATTCCTCACATGCCACTATCCTTATTCCTAAGACAGGGAAACGGGTGAAGAAAGCAACACACAGAATCCCAAGGGTGAAAGGCAAAGCTGTAGTTCTCACGTGACCTTGGTCTGCTCACTTCCCTTTGCCAGAGTTTTCCCATACGCAAGAAGAAATTTTTGTATTTCCATTTCTTCCTTGACACTTCCCTCCTTGATATGTCACAGATGAAGAGCATAATTCACTCCCTTTGCTTCCCAATGAATTTCCAAGGGAGGTACAAGCCTTGCAAGAGCAGATTCTGGTTGGGGAGACGCCCATTACAAGGTCCACCTCATCTTTCATCCATTTGCCTGGAGTACACTCAAGCATAGTCCATTTGTGAGGATGCTGTGAAAGTCCCCCTCTACCATGACACATTCAGCAGCCCTGCATGACTGCATCCTGAAAGGTCCACTGAGGAGAGCGAGGCGCCCTCAGACAGTGGATGGAGTTGGGTTGAGTCTACAGAAGACAACCAGGGAGGTATCTAGATGGGTTTAGTATAGTAATGTGTGGTATTTACCTCTAATATATTCCAGCATTTCTTAGTGCTGCTGTCTTCAGCTCCTTATTCCCTGTTTTCCAGCTGCTTCTAGCTTGCTGACTTCTCTGATGATTTCCCTTTGGATTTTATTTTGCTCTTCTTGCCTCCCTGGCCTTGCTTCAGTGGAAATGCAATTCAATGTCCCATTAAATTTAACAAAATTCAATGCAACTTAATTCAGGTCTGCTTTCAGTAGTGTTTCATTCAACTTGCCTTAATTCAATCCATTTCAACTAACTGCAACACAATTAAATGCAATTCCAGGAATTTCATTTAAAATAATTTGCTGCAGAGGAAATAAATAGTATNTAAATAAATAGATAAATAAATTTGTGTAAGGTAGTGGCTCACAGTCCAGAAACAGAATAATGGCTTTCTTATTTTAGGCATATCTCATTCCTGTCCATCCATCCATCTATGTCCTCCAATGCTCTTCTTCCATCAACTTACTTATTAATATTCCTAATTACTTAAACATAATGAGTTCCTACCATCTGTTTGCCTGCCTGTGCATTCCATTGGGATTTGACTCCAAAGCTGGTGTTGCTGTTGTTCTCCTACCGAGCTTTTTGCATAAATAACAGCTTTTGGGTATATTTGAAGCTTTTAAAGGAATGTTGCAGATAAACAAGTCTTCTTTCTGACTATCCTTGACCACTTCTTTGAATGTAAATGGATTTAAAGTGATGACTTGGCTCTAGGCAGGTGCTATTTCTAATGTTAAATTTGAGGACAAGGAGGGCTGCTCCTCTCCTAGAGGTTTTGGAGAAGATATTGCCGGAAGCTACTCAGAGACTGGAATAGATAGAAACAAGTGCTCTCATGACATATTTCCCAATTTTCAGGTTTAAAGGTGTATTTTTATGAGGGCCATGCTCTTCACCATTAAGCTGACTGTACAGAGGGAAACCCTATTTACCAGCAAGAAATAAAGAAGCGTCGCTAATGAATTGCTGCTCTATGATTCCTATTCCCTTAAGCCTTGCAGTTAATTATGATATTAACTGTTACTGTTATATTATGCTGACATTTAGAGTACTCCAAAATTGGCACAATGTGCAAATGGGAGAATTAAACATAGAGAAGCTAGCAAGTGATGCTTGGGCAAGAAGGGGGGGATCACCCTTTGCTGACAAAAGAAGATGGCTGAACATTTTCTCTATTTGCTTGTGATGTACAGCTTGTCAGAACTGGCATGTTTTATGCAGAAATGCTACCTTGGTGTAAGAAAAGGGTGGCGAAGGAGGGGATGTCATTTACATTTAAAAAAAAAAAATTCTAACTGTATACATCTTCTATAAGCTAGCAAGTAAATATCCCTGTTTAGGAATCACACAGCTCAAATTGTTCTGTAAGAAATGCTGACTATACACGTTTTTTCCCTTCAAAGCACTTAATCTGATGAACAGAAAGAGAGTGGAAGAGGAAAAAATTAAACACAAATAATAATAACATTTTAAAAAAAAAAAAACTTCCTGAAGCTTTTGAAACATTATGACATATATTTCAATTTAGCTGCTCACTTGCAAACTCTTTGCTAGTGAAATGTGTCTGCAAATCTTGGCAGAGATGCCAGGTTCTCACCTGATACTGGCAGAAGGCAGAGGAATGTAGTCTGCCTGTTTTGGATGTCAAGGTCCTATAATGACTTCTTTTCCTAGCTATGAGACATGGTCTTTCAGGAAAAGTGGATACCTTTTGGATGCTGAAAGCAAGAAGCAGCCCCCAAACCTCCATCCATGTCCATAATTTGTATAGCAGGTAGCTCATCGTTCCCCTAAAAGTGATCTCTTTTGCAAAAACAGGGAATTTCATCCTGGCTGCTGGTGAACAGACCCATTTCTTCAGCTAAGAGGTTGGGTAGAGGTTTCTACCATATCATGAAAGGTCCTGTGTGAAAAATCGTCTCAGCTTATAAATGGGCTTGTCTTTGAGATATCATAGAAGAGTGTTTTTTCAGAGAGATTCACTAAAATAAAATAAAATAAAATAAAATAAAATAAAATAAAATAAAATAAAATATAA
>VXAL01007256.1:94007-108882 GCA_013399475.1 Chauna torquata | reverse complement strand
GCATGGAGTTATCCACAGCCACAGTCGCTTCGAGGTGTACCTGCTCTGGTGCAGCCTTTTGCATTGGCCACAGTCCCTTCAGAGGTCCCTTCAGACACCTGCTGTGTCGTGGTCTCATCCACGGCCACAGACGCTTCGAGGCGTCCATGGCCTTATCCACAGACATGGACACTGCAAGGTGCACCTGCTGCGGCACGGACTTCTCCGCAGCCACAGATACTTTGAGGTGTACTTTGTTCCGGAGTGGACTTATGCATGGTCAGAGATGCTTCGGGGTGTAGGTGCTCCCACGTGGATTCATCCACAGGTCACAGTCCCTCTGACTCGAGTTCAGGCTGGAGTTCCAGCCTGTCCAGTACAGCAGCACAGGAACAGCAGCGATGCCCTGGCCGTCGGCCAGCCCAGGCGGATGGCCATAGCTGTTATCGGAATGTTCCCAGGCACAGCAAAACAAGATGCTAAGGAGTAGAGCAAATGGCAGAAGCAAAAGCAACCACAACAAGCACTGGTCTCTAACATACAGTAAGGCAAGCAAGCCCCATGGAAAGCACAGGAGCCTGCCAATTAGCAGCTAAACAGGTATAACATCTACAAATGTGGTCTAGCACACTCCACACTGCAATCAAATCTATCATCATCTCAACCCTTCGAGCCCCACGTTGGGCGCCAAAAAGGACTGAAAAAAAAAACCATGACAGGAAGGAAGTGTAGAAAACCACAAGTCATCTGCACTGGGGTCAGCAGGGCATATTCTTCCACACGGATAAAGAGCTGCCATGGTTTATTGCAATCTCCTTTGCACTAAATATGCTTCAAGTCTCTCCATCACTGCTTTACTTGTCTGACATCACATACCCTTTCCTGCAGAACACCTGAGCTCCTCTGCCCGGAGACTGCTTCTACAGGGAAGAAATTCCTACACATTTTGCTTCTTGACTGCATTACTTTACCTTCATGCATGAGAAAGGAGAGTCTCTCCAGTGCTCCCACGATCCTTGGAAATCTGACAGTGAAAGGGAAAACTTGGTAATAAGTCAGGAATAGCAAAGGAAGGAAAGGAGGAGGAAGAGGAGACTCCATTTGCTGGCTTCCAGGTGAAAACCTTGGCTAACTACACATATATTTATCCATCAGACACATCTTATAGCTCGGTATTTAGTATTACATCTGCATCTATGTTTCTGTGCTTCTATGCACTTACAAAATGACTCCTAGAAAAAAAAAAAAAATAGTGTCCTAGATTTTCTGCTAATAAGGGAAAGGACTTCATCATACCAGCTGAAGTCACTATCAGGTTTTTATTCTGATTTATTAAGGTTTGGCTATGGGAAGATAATCATCAAACCACATTACAATGAAAAAATATAGACAAATTATTCATATAGAAAGGATCCAATATTACTTGGGATTCCCCAGCATCAATGAATGCGTGCCACAGTATCCTGACATCATGTGCACTTCTGAAGTGAAAAGATGACCTAGATAACATTCAGGGTCACATTCTGCAAATTCTTCCCTATAGTTATTGAAAGTCTCAGTAACTCTTGTTTCCTGTGTTCCTGCTCCCCTCCCACTGATAAGCTTTGATCAAAGGAAGCATACAACAGAATTAGCTTTTTAGAAAATATTTATTTATTTATTCTGAGATGGAAGAGAGATTCTTTTAAGATATTTTCCCCTAGGATAAATTAATAGTTAAAAGAGAGAGAGAAAGGGAGAAATCTGTTTTAAATGTCTTCATTTTAAAATGCCTTGTAATTTCCTCCATCAGAATGTTAAACAAGGGGACAGAATGGAATAATTCATTTGTCAGACTTGAATGAACTTTGTACTGATGTCCTATGTGCAACATCCCTCCCCTGAAAGAGAAAAGACAAGAAAATAAAGAGAGAAACACAAAGGCAGCACCTGAAAGAAAATTTCACTGCAAAAAGTAAGATCTATATGAGTGCAATATGCAGAAGAAAATCTTATGAGCTCATGGTGTGGTTTCTCTGTGACTGAGCACCCACAGTAGTATTCAGATGTGAAGTAACCTTAAAAAGTTGCTTTAAACACAAAAACAATACACACGCATGCACAAACAGAAAAGAGCACCCAGCAAAAAGCAAATGACTGACAGAATTTATCTCTATGGGGTGACCACATTACAGTGCTGGCTGAAACACTTTATTTCTACTCTGCAATAAACTGATGACATCAGTGAAGAAAACCTGAAAGTTATTGGCTTAATCTTATGGTGGGATTGGTGCAGGTGCGAGGACTGCGCTCTGTTATCATCTGATGATAAGGCTTTTGGAGAATTTGCTTGCCCTGACTTTGCTGGGTGAGGGTTGCTCCGTGGGTATAAAGATGTGTATCTTTACCCAACGTTAGATGTGTATCTAACACCCAATAGAGCTGACTGCTGAGCCTGGCTGAGCGCAGAGAACAATGCAGTGAGGATACGTGAGGAGGTTGAAAGATGTAGTGGAAAGGTGCAGGATCTAAGAGTACAATGCAAAACCTAACGTGGAAGAAGGAGACCTGTACAACTAGCCCTTATGTGCCATGTATAACGGCAATGAAAGGAAAAGAAGAACCTACCAAGAGACATGACTCTCTGCAGACAGCTGGCTGGTGTCAAGCAAGAGCACTGAAGATCTACCATTTTTGACATTTGGCCTTTCCTGATTGGCATAAAATGAACTCTTTTTCAGATAAGTGTATGCAGTACCTTAGTGAAGTATCATCAGAAACTAATCCCATGGAAAATTCCTCTATTCCATGGAGTAAGCTTTACAACATTTTCCAAGACGAAGTGGTGTCCTGGGATTACCAATTTCTTTTTCATGAAAATAAATTGGAGAAAGCAGAGGAAAAACAGAAGAAAAGCATAGGCCAAAAATTAGTCTGTTAATTTATTGTTTCTACATGGACGCCCCCCTTTTCCAGGATGGAGTGCTCATCTAGAACCAGGAAGTGTATGAGATCTCTGCAAACTAAAACAGAAGGCACTGGAGTTATGAAGATGTAGAAAGTCATATCTAATGTAACAGAAAGAAGAAAAATTATTATCTTCACACTTAGACTTTATTTTTTCCTGTCATGGCAAGCACTGAGACTGATTAATGTTTTTGACCAGACCTCAGGAGACAGGAGTCATCTTTGCTTAGCATTAATCTCCTGTGACCCTAAGCATGCCACTTCCGTGCTTTTAAACTTACCTGTGTATTTTCACATCACGCAGCAGAGCTCTGGTTTTGCCTTGATGCCTTTATTATCACCATAGTAGGACCCAGAGAATTACACGTGATGATTATGAGCATTTTCTGTGATGGCAAGAAATATATCTTACAGTCTGGGAAAGCGAACTGTGTTTTCCAGAAGCCCCAGGGAATATTTGCATGTTACATCACTGGTGCACAACATCCTTCTCAGCTTGGAATAATTCAGAACTAGATTTTTCCCAAGGTATTGGCAGTTGTCCAAAACTTCAGCAACGTTCAGGACAAAAGCAAATGTCCTTTGAATTCTTTCTGTTGGTGTGCCAGTCTATAAAACTCTGAAGAGTGATTTTAGAAGAATTTTTTCAGAGGATCGCAAACTGGTCTGTCTCCATCTGATGCTTTGGGACGGTGGAAGCAGCTGTAAGGGTCATGTCTCAAAATGAAGCAAAAGACATAACAGACAGCACAAACTTTTGAGCATCTGGGCCATTGGAATGAATGGGAAGTCTGGAAAGTCCATCTCAGAGTGGGTGGTTTGGGAACTTCTTGCCTTAGCAAGTAGAATGCCAAGAAGTTACCTGATCACCATCTGTAAGGATGCCTTTAAGATGAGCATTGAAGAAGAATACATAGAAAATGCACAACTTTTGACACACCGTGTTTCATTTCTAAGGCATTCTTGCCAGGTGACTCAGAAGATCAACTTCATATGAAATTAAAGGTACAATAGGGAGCTCTGAATGACCACTGGGAAAAACAAAGGTGTGTGCAAGTTTACAGTGATTGTAATCTTTGCATCTAACATAGAAAAACAAAAGGGTTAAACAGATATTGAAGTTGGATATGTGCAGCCTAGAGATCAGTTTCATATTTCTAACCCTGAAGGTAGCTATTCATTGGAAAAGCCTATGTAGGAAAAAGATGTTCAACTTTTTGAGAATATTAAAGAATAGGAACTTGAGGAATGTCTTTCTGTCCTTTCTTCTGCTCCCAGGAGGTGCACAGGAGCACTTTGTCCACTTATGGGGAAAGCATCTCTGCACTTAGCAGGTTGGAAGTGACCTGGGATTGCTGCTTACTACCCTGCAGGCTGCCAAATGGCAAGCATTGCTCAACGTGCATCAAGTGTGGAGCCTCAAGACAACAAACAAACTCTCAGCTCATTCATGACCTTTCAGGGTATCCAGGTCTCTGTTTTGCAACCTTGACCTCATCATTCACCTGTTGCTTCTCATCCTGTTACCATCTTGAGGTGGGTTATCAGTGCAGGTTAGTGTGTTCCAAAGAACGAGAGCTCAACAGTTCCATGACAGAAGTAATGTTCTTCAAGCTGTCTTGGGAAGGCCCCATGTTGCCAGATGATGATCCAAGTACCTGGAGCTCTCTGATCGGCCCCATCGGCAAAGAAGGAAAGCAAGCAGAAAGATGAATTTGAATTTTAAAATTTGAATTTGTCCCTCTGGGGGATTGTTTGACGCTAATCTAGACTACCTGATACTGAAGAGTGATATTCATGCTCACTTTGAATTTCAGTGTCAGATGCCCATCTTGGCTGGTTGCCTCCTTCTGACTCTGTGAATGGAAATCCCTCTTTTTCAGTCCAGGCATAGGCATGAATGTATTTTCCAATTGTAGCTGATCAGGGAAGCCAGGAAACCTCTAGAAACTAAAGATTCATCAATTCTTTATTCCATGGGAAATTTAAACTTGCTGACTAGCCCAGATACAGTCTGCAATGACATTGCAAACCTGCTTAAGAGCATTAGACAGTATGCCAGCATTTACCCACTCAGCAATGACTGCTAATTCCCATTACATTCAAATCCCCATCTTTCGCTGCAGCTTGATTACAACGGTGATTAATTTTAAAGTCAACATATTTACCCAAAATACAACATCATTAAAAAGACTAAACATAAAAATGCATATTTACGAATGTCTTAACTTGACGTGATTAAAACAAACAGCCTTCTCTAACCTTGTTTGGATATTCACAGACGAGACCAACTTCCTTTTCACCTTTATAATTTCATGCCAATAGATGGCACTAGTATTTTCTCCATTTTCAATAGTGTTAGATTTCCGTCGATACCTCCTGTCCTTGCTTGGATTTTCAAAGGGTTAAATTGCTCATTTCCAAGGGGATGTTTTATCCTTGGAACACATATAATATCACTCCAGTTTTGCTTTCAGCTAATAAATTTCTGCATACTTCATAAAGCCTCAATACCACCAGACTGATTTTTTACCATTGTGGAAACAAAATGAATTTAAAGTTTGCATTTCCATACTGATGGGAGAGTTCACCATGAAAAAGCCTGTAGGGTCTTTGTACAGGGTACCTTAAAAATTCTATGGCTTTTCTTCTATCAACAGTATGAAAATAGAAAAAAAAATCTCCTTTTCAATTATATTTTTATTTGAAGAATGATCAGTGGGTTGCATGAAGAGCAGAGATATTAAAATGTGTGGATAGAATTCTCAGTTTATTTTACCTGCTCCATAAACTTGGGAGCTGGTTAACATACAATTTTCATAGTGTGTGTGCCAGTCCAGATTTTCTAATTAAAACCATACTTTAGGAAAAAGTATTTTAACATTCTAGCAGGTGTTCTTATCCTTTGCCAGTCTATAGTCCTCTTGAATTAAAGCAACAATTCAGCTGGTCAATGCCATGCCTAACAGTTTTTTTTGTTTCATCTGTCTGTGCTTAGGAAAAGATGCCATTGTGAATTGCTCCTCCAGTGTGTGGGGGAATCAATGCACTTGTATTTCAGAGGGATCAAGACTAAATGGGATACAGATTCAGTTCATTGCCCTGCCAGAGGATCTTTGTAGGAACAAGGTCAAAAGGAAAAAAAAAAAAGAACCATTGAAAATCTTCCTGCCCTAGTTCCATAACTGTTAAAAAAAAGTGGTATTTCTTCAAGTTGTAAGGTTATGGTGAGGATAAACTTGCAGATGAAGAGAATTACAGAAATACCTTTCCCTTTTTATATCTGGTATACGCCGAAGAGGATTCTACAGGAAATTAGGTGAATCTGTCAACTAGGACAGACCATGGAGTCTAATTAAAAAACAAGCAAATCTTCTTATACCAACACATCGGTCATGCTCCCTCCATTCCCACCCAGCCTACATGGATTTAGAAAACAGCCATATATTAAATCAATGACATGTCGGTGATGAGAAAGTCCCCCTCCTGTTGTTCTGAGATAATATCAGGTCATAACTAATGAGTTTTATAATGTGAACCCAGAGGAACAAGTGAGTCCTGAAGCCCGTGACATTTATTCTCATACGATCTCTGTATTACTGATAGGGTTGCTTAAATATGGCAGCTAATCTTCAGCCTGCCCAGGACAGCAGCATTTTGCATTTGCAATTCTGTGCCTTTAACAATTGTGGTGTCCCTGTTTACTAATACAGAACTAATTAACATGCCCGTTAAGGCACCTGGGCTTTGACATGGGAGCAAGCAGAAGGTGCAGAAATTAAACCAGTACAATTAATTATGTTTGCCTCTTGGAGCCAGGCACTGGTGTCCTGGGATTTCCTGTCTGTCTTCGTTCCCTTTGTTCTTTTCCTCCCTGGTAATAATGCAACACTTGTAGAAATTAATTTGGTGGAAATTGATTAAAGGTGGACATTGTTTGCCCCTGAAAGTAACTGTCTGTGATGCCTGGTGATGGGAAAGACATGTACATACAGATGCAAAAGAGTGCATCTCCTCTTCTTGTGCTGGGCGTCTGAGGATGTTGGCCAAGGAAGTGAGGTCTGCCACAAACCGAGCAAAGGAAGAGAAATAAAGTGAAGGTTACATGGAAGGAAAGACAGTTCATCAGCGTTATCCAGCAAGGCAGAGAATGCAGTAAGGCTAAAGGATTACACCTGACTGAACCAAGTCAGTAAAAAAAGACTCCTACTGGTTTGCAGATTGGGTCTAATGGATGTGCCTTGAGGTTTCTTGTAATTAGTAGGAGTCTTGACTTTGGCCTTCTTTCCTCCTCCAGCTTGTGCAGGTAAGAAAGGACAGTCCAGGGAATAGATAAAATATGTCTATTTGAGATTTATTCTGTTATAACCTGAGTGGGAAGAGAGGGTCTTGTTTGTTTGTTTGCTTATTCTTTCTGGTCTTATACCACTAGGAGATCAGTATGAGAGGAATCTCTCTGGCCAGATGGTTTCCCTATTGAATGTCCCATTCTTGATACACCCTTAATAAAGGAAGGAGAATTCTGTGCTCCTCCATGAAGTTTTCGCTGTTGAAGAGGTGAAATATGCAAGTAGATGAGGTGGGAGTACAGAGTTACAGCTGGAACCAGGGATGATCCTTTGCAATTTGACATTACCCCCACGAGCACCTGAAAATGCTTTTAGCCTCATGGCCAAGTATTATCCAAGTCTGTGTTACAGAAGTCTACGTAAGCTGTGTACAAGAAAACCAGCAGTTAAGGAAATCTAATTATGGAAAGGCGGATAGGGCAAAAAAACATGCAAAATATAAGGGCTGAAATTACAGACAGGGAATAAGCAGAGCCTGTTCCGATAGCTGAGATCCCCACTGTCCGATAAAACTGTAGCAATTTTTCCTTTATTAGTGGAGTCTGAGACCTTAAATGAAAAAGAAAGTAGAGCAAAGAGCAGAAAGAAGAAGTTGGGAATGCTGCAGCTCCACGAGGATTTTCAAACAATTGGTTAATTTCTCTCTAACTTCATTACATCTATCTATTTCTTTAATATCAGCTCTTTTCATCATCCAGGCACGCTAATCTAAATTTTAACACTTTTTCAGAGTACCATCTGTTTGCATAATAATTTCCCCCAAGTCCTTATAAGGACTGTAATAATCTCTTCATGTTAACTTTCATTATTTGATTTCCAACATCTTCATCTCTGAAGCAATGGCATGGGGAATATGTATATTAACAAATAGCATCTCCCAGCAATTGCTACTGGTACTAATCATCCAAAAAGGATAAGCTTCAACTACCTCATCAGGACAAAGGTATTCACATAAGTATGTTTCTATCAGCCTGGGTTGGAGTCATGAGAACATAAGTGCAGAGGAACTTGTTCAGACCAAGCACAGTAACCTGTCTCCAACAACAAAGCTGGATGTCTGGGAAAGCGTAAGAAAAGAACAGGCAGAGATGACGCATGTATCTAATTTTCTCCCATCCTCCAACCATTTCTCAGCTCCACACCTGAGCCTGTTGTAGCTTGTCTGTGTACTAATCTGCAGCGGGTATCCATCCAGCCTCAAAGGATGCCTTGAATCTATGTTGTCATCTTGCAAGCACAAAATCCTTTGCCAAGGATTCTGCAGATCTACAGCCTCTTTTGTGGTCATCTCTTTTTTTTTATTTTAAATCTGGCTTCCAGTCGTTTTATTTATGCACCTAGTTCTAACAGAAGAGACAGGGAACAGTCAATCCTCATCCAAGCCAACTTCTCTAAAGGTTCATGATCTTACAACAGCAAAAAAGGGACTTGCCTCTCTCATGAAAAAGACTAGAAAGATGAGAAGTATACAGCTGAAGAGCACAGTTAAAGGTTATCATCTGTAATAGAATGGTTCAGTCAGGCTGTACCATTCATAGTACATCATGCAGTATTCTGAACAAGGAGGACATCTGCAGTTGTTACAGTATTCAAGGGGGTACTTAATACCATAAGATGTCTGTTCTTACTCCTTGTCTTCCATAGCTTTCCAAAAAAAAAAAGAAAGAAAAAAAAAGAAATCACCTTCCAACTTTCCAGCTTTTTCTCCCTTCTGTATAAAGGAAGATAATTTTAAATATATGTCAGACCTGAGCTGAGACCCACAAAATGTACACATGGAACATTATTTCATCATTTCATCAAAGAATGCGTGCCCTGTGCCCTACCTTGCTGGACTCCAAACCCTCTGTAATATGAATCTTTCCACATTTCAGTAGCAATACCTTTGAAGTTCACTTTATAATATCGGAAAAAAAGATTATAAAAAGATGTTGCTTTTCAGATTCATTTTGGTGTATGTTATAAATTGCTTGCTCTGCAGAAGAGCAGAACAAGGATTTTATTCTTTTACTCTAACTGCAAGACAGTGTCAATAGAGAGTGTGTGTGTGTGTGTGTGTGTGTGTATGTGTATGTGTTAAAACTTCAAGACCATATTATTTAGACTTAATTCAATTAAACTTTTTTGTGCTTTTGTTGGCAGTTTTCTGCTAAGGTCACTCAGTAGAACTCATACTTAAAAAGAAATAGCTGCATAGAATCTTGGTACTTAATACATAGGTGTGCTTCAATTGCCAAAATCCAAGGTGAGTCAAAGGAAATGACTGCTCAGGTAGATAGGAGAACATGCCAGCAAATACCTAGTCTCAGGCAACTCACTGTTGCAAACCCTAGACAAAGATTTTTTTTTTTTCAGTTGATTGTTTTATCTGTATCTTCTCTTTATAGGTGCTCTGGCCATTTGTAGAGAGGGGTGAAACTACTCTGAGTTCAAGAAATCTCAACAGTCTAGCAAGGTCCCAAGAGCACTGAGTATTTACCCAGAGAGGAAATTTATTCTGGGTTTTAAGAACAGCAAAAAAAGTTTGGAATCAATATAAAAACATCATAAAACACTATGGGAGGTAGGTTGGCTTATGTGTCCCAAGAACATCTTGTACAACATCTGATACTACCCCCTTCAGAATCTACCTTGGCATCAGCTCTGAGCAAAGCCAATGAGCTTTACATTTTGGATGTGATCTACCACCTGGAAGACCCCACCTGCTCAAGAGAAAGAGGCAGGTTGAGGGTATCAGGTGTGCCTAGGACTGAAACAGATTTTGACATAAATGCAGTCACCCAGGAGTTTTCTGGACAAAAGAAAATAAACAGGCCAAAGATGTTTGTGCAGTTCAGTCAAAGAACCAAGCTTGCTAACTGAGAAAGCCAGTATCTTTTAATCGCTGCCTGGGTGCTCATCTCCATCTGAACCTACTAAGGCATTGTGGAAGATGATACTGTCATGGGCAAACCTTACCAACCTATTGGCATAATCTCTCCCCTGTTAAAAAGCAGAAGAGATTTCATGTTATTCATATATCCAAAGAAAGACGGTATCACATAGTCAAGCTTTTAAATTTAGATGGTAACAGAGAGAATCATCTGTATATTTATTATAGTGTATTATTATAGATGGTTGGTCCATGCACTGGGGTTTAGAAAATCAATGAGGCAAGGAATACATCAGCTACAGCAGGGAAAAGGCTTCGATACAATATCAGCAGAAGAAGGAATCATTGGCTGCTAGCCCAAGGATATTAACACTATTGCCAAGTGCTGACCTGTCTGTAAAGAAGACTTTGAGTCTGCCACAAAGTGCACTTAATTGGGTGGAAATGTCTCCACTGATTTCAGTAGGCTCTGCCTCAAGACTCCTGATGGGAAGGAGGTGCCACTTCTGAAGTGACCCATCAGGGCCAAACCTATGTCATACTTAATCTTTGTTTTCATTTGCTTCAGGTCTGAAATCAGAGCAAGCAATAAATATCTCAAAATACTAGTGAAAGTCTTCAGTTAAGTGGATTTAGGATGTTTGTGCCTGGTGCCAAAGAGACATTTACAGTGGCTTGGTTGATGTCTCTGCAGAAGTATTTCCTGTTTACCTTACTTCTATTCCTGAAAAGATTATGTATAGTGATGTGAAAACAATGGTATCTAGAAGTGTGCCAAAGACCAGACTTGAAAGTCCAGACACTGAGATATTCCAGCTGTTGCCAGGCCCTACTATCCAACTCTCAATATCCTACTGCTTGTTTCTGATTTTTTTTTTTTTTTGAAAAGAAACACTCTGCAATCTATAGAGAAAGCAGAAAGAGTATCCTCTAACCAGTGGATAGGCAAAGCTCAAGAGGAAACACATAGGCTGGATTGGGTTTGCTGGAAATGGATGTGATGCAGTTAACACTGAGATCTCAGTACGCGAAAGTTCGGTGCACTTTTAGTGCATAGGTCCAGCGTGGTGCTGCTGGGCCTCCAAACTCTATTTGAGTCTTGCTTAATCTCAACAAATCTGAAAATGATCTGAGAAGATGTTAGAATGGATGAAGAGATGCTGTTGAGACTAGAAAGGGATATTTCAATATGAGAAAGAATAGACAAATACCATTGCACGATGCATGCCAGTCGTGTTTAGTCACATGCAGGATACACTCTGAGGAATCTTCATGTCAACTTCGATGTAATATGTTTTTTCTCAAAATATGTGCTTTTGGGGAGAATGGATAGTACTAAATGGAGGATTGCTGAGCAATCACTAAAATCTTTCTTAACAGGAAAGTGCTAACAGAGAAAAAGAATGTAATGAACAGTAAAAGAACCTCCCAAGAAAATTACCGTGGAGAACACTGGGTCGTATAGAAGCAGATCGGGTAAATATCAAGGAATATGTGCAGAATAATAAACTTTGTCATAGAACAGGGTAAAAAAAAAAAAAAAAGGATTTCCTAGAAAAATTAAGACTGGAATACATGAAGTAGAAATTCTTTAGCCACCACAGATTTAGCAGCATTTTGTAAATCTCTGTTTTGATTTTTTTCCTGTAAAGTGGCTGACATTTTTTTGCCCTTGCTGCCAGACTAATAAGGTCTTAGGATGTCTGGATTGCCCATCACCGTATCCCTGAGCACACTAGACCCTGGCGCTTATGTGGGTCTTTTGCAGATTGGAGACAACATCAGCCCAATATATTTATATCATTTATATCTACCTATATCTATATCCAGTATCTTCTATATTTATATCTATATCTATCTATATACCTATACCTATATCTCTGTCTCTCTATCGATATGTCTATATTTGTGTGTGTGTGTTTGTGGTGTAGGGATGGAATGCTATGTGAAATGAGTAGCTTTTAACTTCTGTGCTTATGATCAGGATCTGTATTGGATCTGCTCGCCAGTTGAGCGTCTTGGATGCCCCTACCAATCAATGCTAAAAGAATAATTGTTATAGCAGAAGGGCATTCTGTTTTACATTTCCATGTTGGTCTGCGATATGCTGAACACAGATTGAAGTATAAGATGCAATTAATCTGGAACCAGGAAAAGATAATAGGATAGTTATACCTGACCTGACTTTGAAGTGTGGATGAAAACAGGTAAGGACAAGAAGAAACATGGTTCCCTGGTGCTCGCTGTAGGGGTAAAAAACAAATCACAGAGTATGACGGAAGAACATCCTTTTATTAGGAGAAGTTATTCAAGGATTTAATGGAGATATGCAACAGGGACATGAACTGCAAGATCAAGTGATAGATCCAAGACACCGCAGTTTAAAATCCCACTCTGAGCTTCTCAAAATGATGGTTTTTTTCATATGCACTGAGCACTTTTGAAATCTAAGGATGGAAAAAGCACTCACTACTATTATTAAAGATTTCTTAATAATTGATTCACATGCTAATGCTTCCCCAACATCAACCTACATTTTTCTTTTAGTGTCTCTGCTCCTCAAATCTAGAGTCACACAAATGAAAAAAATGCACTGCTTACGACCATTCTCAGTGGAAAAACACCTGAACTTATCTTTATGTTTGGTGTCCTTTGTTGATTTGTTCCTGGTATGTGGTTTCACTTAATATATCATATTCTTTTTTGAAAAAAAAAATCCAGTTTATGCTCAATGGGATTGTCTTCTGGCTTTTTGCGAGATGCCCCTGCCTTTGTCTGATTGACATTTGGAAAAGAAAATTGAGCCTGATAGATGGAAGAGCAGAAACTGGACCTGGATACAGAAAACTACAATTTTTGCAGCTCTGTGTGTTGGTAAGGTCCTTATTTGTGTGGTGGATCTTCCATCACTTTCAAGTCCATTGATAGCATTGCTAGCCAGTTGAGGGAAGTGGCTGTCCTGCTCTACTCTGCACTGGTGCAGCCTTACCTCGAGCACTGTGTGCAGTTTTGGGCACTGCAGGATAAGAAGGATATGAAACTGTTAGAGAGTGTCCAAAGGAGGGCTACAAAGATGGTGAAGGGTCTAGAGGGGAAGATGTATGAGGAGCGGCTGAGGTCACTTGGGTTGCTCAGCCCAGAGAAGAGGTGACTGAGGGGAGGCCTCATGGCGGCCTGCAGCTTCCTCACGGGGGGAGCAGAGGGGCAGGCGCTGATCTCTGCTCTCTGGTGACAGCGACAGGACCTGAAGGAATGGCATGGAACTGCGACAGGGGAGGGTCAGGCTGGGTGTTAGGAAAAGGTTCTTCACTGAGAGGGTGGTTGGGCACTGGAACAGGCTCCCCAGGGCAGTGGTCACAGCACCGAGCCTGCTGGAGTTCAGGAAGCGTTTGGACAATGCTCTCAGACATATGGTCTGATTTTTGGGTGGTCCTGTATGGAGCCATGAGATGGACTCGATGATTCTTGTGGGTCCCTTCCAACCTGGGATATTCTGTTCTGTTCTGACCACACCATGACCATCGGACCTCCAACGATAGAATTTCTGTGACATTTCGTTATACAGGAACTTAATGAGTGTACCCAGTTCTCCCACATGGGAAAAACAAAACAAAGCAAACAAGCAAACAAACAAAATCAGATAATATAATTACTGTCAAACCAAATAACATTTGCCATAATGAATAAGACCTGTGGTGTTAATGTCCCTGGATTGGAATAATTGGAGAAATATAGCATGTATTTTAGTAGTGAAACACAGAAAGCAAACACAGAAAGCAATCTCCTTTAAATGTAATGTCCTACCTTCATTTTTGCTTCACTGGGAAGATGGACTTGCCAAAAGTTGTATGTGCCAGACACCTAGAAAGAAAATCAACATCCCAGTGTGGTGATCTAAGCAGTAGACCACAGATTTGGGCAGGCTTCGTTGTTCTCTATTTTTTCCAGGAATCTCAGGTTTGGAGAAAAACCAACGGTTCCCTTGCTGAGGAAGCCCAGGCATGGAAAAGGACATAGCTGCCTCTGGAGTCCATACCCTAGAGACAGCACGGATATGAATAAGGCCACATTATTTGTCAGCAGAACAGTTACCGCTTCCTGGAGAGTTTCATAAAGCATAGCTGTCATCTGCAGCACACGTAGTTGTGGGCTGGCAGCCACAGCATCAAAATAGGTATCTGCAGCAGTTCTTGTGGGCCTCAACAGAAACCTCTGTTTTGCATAAAAGTAAGTCCTAGCCACAAGGGGATCAGTCACACCTTGTTATTTTGCATTCGTTGACCCCTGATGCATCTTTTTTCCAGCACATCTCATCCCTAATTTACAAAGAAAAAATAGTCTGGCATGTTATTCACAGAAGGTTGTTGACCCTGATGTCAGACCATTCTGCTTTGCACATGCCATATACACCAGGAACATTTGAATGGTAGGTAGCTGAGGGAAGCATATTATCATCCACAGTGAGGGATGCATGTCTAATACAGAAACAGAATCTTAAGGGGATATAGGCAGGCTGAGGCTCGTTTCCAGTCCTGTCTGGTGGGTTTTGCTAAACTATGACAGGGAAAATAAAAATTTGAGTGGTTTAGTTTAATATTTACCAAATAGAAGCAAGATGAGCTCTTGCTGCTTGGTTGGCAGAGCAAGGACTCGGTGATAGAATAGACAAAATCACTGAGGTGAGACTCTCATTGATTGTGCTTGCGAGTCAAGTCATGTATATGAATTG
>VXAL01007256.1:41823-64911 GCA_013399475.1 Chauna torquata | reverse complement strand
TTTTTTTTTTTTGTTTTTTTTTGTGCTGTTTAATCACAGGTTGCCCATAACTACCAACCATCAAATTAAGTGGCACCTGTGGTGGAGTCAGCAGGAAAAAAAAAGTTTCCTACCCTCTGTCCATTGCTTTGATGTTCTGCATCTGTCAGGGGCAGGAAAGTTCCCTCCTGTCACTGGGAAAAAAGAGAAAGAAAAGCCATAAATCGACTGTTCACATTCTTGCTTTGGTCTGCCAGACACAGAGCAAATGTATGGAGAGGTACAGGAAAGCAGATGCATGCGGACACCTGGAGGGCTGACTCTGCGTTTTCCAAAGTCATTCTGTGAAATATGTTTCTTGTCTACTGCCACTCCGAACCACAGCTCAGGAGTATTAGGTTGGAAGGGACCACCTGGGTCACAATCTCCAGTCTCCTAGGGCATCCTGTACCATGTCATACAAGCCCATTCTTCTCAACTGATCATGTTTTGCCTTTCAAGTACTCAAGATTTTGTTCCTGCTGGGAGGCTGTTCCAGCCTTTCTCTCCTCTGATAGCCAGAAATCATCCTTTAATTTCCAGCTAAAATTTATTTGTGTCCTGGACAGACCTTTTACTTCTTCTGCCTGTACTGACTTTTCAATTAAGTAGCTCTTCTCCTTCTATGTCTAATGTTCTTGGTGTTCTTATATGTGATAACCATAGACCTCATTTTGGTGACTAAAGCAAGGCTATCTCTTATTCTCTTCTCCAAGAGCTGAGATCTCCATCCCTTGAAAGTCTTTGAATCCCATTTTGCATCTCCTCAAGTTTATATTATTTTTTCTTGGTCTTGGGTGATTAGACATACACAGGGCACTCTTGTATATATTCACCAGAACCATATACCACAGCTCTGAAAATTATTTCCACTAAATAAACCCCTCCTAATACATCCTCACCCTCACTGGGCCAGCGTGTTTGGGATCCTGGGTGCAGTTTGAATTGCTGTCACTGTATGGCTTGGCTATAAAAATCCAATTGATAGGGATGGACTAGGGTGTTCTTGGCAACAATAATTAAGAATAAATAAACCAACATTTGGAAAGTGGCTTGTCTCTAATTTTTAACCATCTAATCAAAGACAAATTCCTCCTTGCCTAATACTNACTATTTAAATATCTACAGAAGTGAATGGGAGTTTGCCACCTGAATAACTTCGTGACTCTGGATGTAGATAATTAGGAGTTACACTCAGAGAGATTATTTAAAAAGATATTTGCCCACATTTTGGAAAGTTATTTTGAAAATCTATCAAGCTGGGTGCTGCCGCAATACAGATAGTCCAGATCATTAGCACTTTTTTGGAAATATCTTTAGGGAATGCCATGCTAACACTGTTCACTCGGTAACTTCGGTGTGAGAGATTAAAAACTAAGATATCTAATTAAAATGAAATTAGATGTTTAAGTGAGTTTGAAGAGGAATATAAAAAATTAACGGCTATGTATGGATCCCATAAATCCCACAAAGAGCTCAATAATTTTGAGATCCCATAGAATTTGGAGTTGGAGTGTAAAACATTAAAACTATTGCATTGCAAGGAAGGATTGCAGGAGATTTGATGACACTGGCTTGGTCTTTTTCACAGTAAATGAGCAATAATCAATGCCACCATTTTCAGTGGTGAGGTGCTCCCTGCTCTCTCCCTACTTGACATCCGCAGATAGACTATTTCCTCCACACTTTATTGTTTTACATATTTACCAAAAAATTAGGCTCCATCTGCAGCTTGTGAGGCTGCAAAAGGCAAACAATTCCCCCCAAATTGAGAGCAATAATAGGTTGTTCTCCATGCAAATTGGGCAAAGCAAATGCCGGGTAATTGGCTAAAAATGAGACTCTGATGATCTCTGTTCCAAACTGTCGTTTAAGACAAACAAGTGCATTTGCATGTGAGGAATACTGCCAGTGTGCAGCTGGAGGAGTCTTAATAGTTGGGCTATCACGTATTCCTTCAGGCTAGACTCCACCAGGCAGATGTGGGGTGGCTGGCATGCTTACGACCAAATTAGATTTGCTCCGTACTTGTAGGGCAACTGGGGAATAACAGGATGACACAGCCCCAGGCAGTGCTTGGGAAGCACAAAGCTTTTGTGCTTGTAGGTACCTTCTGCAGACTTGTGATGGCTATCCTGGGTCAGACTGAAGATACATCTAGCAATATAACCTCTGTCTGATGCCAGTCAGAGCAAACACTTAGCAACGTTATACAGTGGAATTTCCCTAGGTGTTCCCTCTTAGAGACTGGGTTAGGGACTTGCTTTGCTTTTGTAGGACACATTGCCAGCCAGACTGATCGAAGTCATGTGCTGAGGGCAAGCTAATAAACCTGCAGAGTAGTAAGGTTCACATTTTCTGTCTTTCTTAATGTGCTCACGTGTTTTTTGGATTAGGTCTTGGTCGCAGAGCCCAGGCAAGGTGACCTTTCTTCTGTCCTCAATGTACCTTGTAGCTACACTCTGAGACTAATGTAATCCTGTTTTCAGTTCCCTGACTGCTGCTTGATCACAGAGGTACAAAAGGCTATCACTGCAAAGAGCTTTGGAGAGGTGGAGGTATTGCTACCCACAAACACAAGGGAAAAGCCTCAGATGGAGCCCTAATTGTTTGGACTTCAGCAGAAACCCTTGCCATCTTCTGACCTGAAGAAAAAACAGATGAATGACTAACAGAGTTCGACATTCCTGTCTACTGAAGCAACTACTCTCCATTGCGTCCCAAACCTTCCCAGTTTCTTCTAATGAAGGCAGGCCCCAAAAGAAAGCCATTTGAGGGCAAAGCCTAGGGACAGACAAATGGGTATCAGATGCAAACAAAGTTCACTCAGAAATATATATCTTGACAATCTTTGGGGTGATGGTGCTATAAGCATGGCAGGACATTTATCATGCCATGGGCAGGCAGACTGACCCCAATCTTAATTGGATCTAGTCCGACTAACCCTCTGGCAGCTCCTTTGAAACAATAGTATAATAACTTGGGAACATGCTCTGAATGTGCTGCTTTGTTATCAGCAAGCAGCTGTTCAGCTGTGATTCACAAATCTTCATGAGATGAGGAGAAATCACAGCATGGACCAATTTGGTCAGTTCAGTTATAAAACACTTGCTCAAGGCCAGGGACTGGGTGAGTTGCAATCTCAGAAGGCCAGCACTGCAGAAAGGGTGAGTTAGATGTTTTAATTTAAAGGCTGTGTTTGGAAGGTACATACCTGTGGTGTTTTTTTGTTTGTTTGTTTGTTTTGTTATTTTTTTTTCATTTTACTAGAAAGACTGTTTGAGCAGAATTAAAGCTTTCAGTTTATCTGTTAGTTCTTTTACTGTTAGTGACCCAGGTTCAAATACTGAAACTCTGCATGACTTCATCCAAAGAGACAAAGTACCATGGTTTTACATGGTGTGATGAGGGCTGAAATATCCAGGGAAACTCCATGACTAGAGAAGTATGGAGACAAGAGATTTTTGTTAGTCCCAGGTTTGTAGAGGAGATGGTGTTTCAAATTAAGAATGAGGTGCAAAGCAGTGGAGAGAAGGTTCAGTATTTACTTTTCCAAGCCATATGCTGAAAAAGATCTCAGCACACAGCTCATGGAGATGCATTGTACAGAATGATGTAGATGGTGTGTAGATGGTAACCAAAAGAAGTAGCTGGTAGACTGTTTGGTTCTCTTTTTTTTAAGCTTTTTTTATTCACACTCTTCCCATACCTGTCTGTTCTCTTACCCTTCTCCACCCCTTCTCTCAGTGCCATTTACTGACAGCACTGACCTTTGGAGCAACCTGAGCACACATGGGCAGACCTTAGAATATGCAAAGTCAGAAGTGGAGTTGCATGTAAACTTAGGGATAGATCCTTGAAATACAGCCATGTCATGGTTTTTGCATAATGGTATGCAGTAAAAAGATAATGATAATTTGGAAAAAATAAACATGTGAATAAGCAGATAAACAGAATGAAGCATATGTGTATATGTGAGCGTATGTATACATACATAAGCATTCAAGAAATAAACAGCAAACATTCTCTGAAATAAATAAGAGACAGAGAATTAAAACCAGAAAAAAAAAAAAAAAAATGCAAGCAGCAATGTGACAGTCCTGCAGCTTTCCCTGGTGACTCTAGTGACATTCTGCAGTCTCTTCTGTAAGTTTAGTTAAGTGGCATTTAAGCCTAGTTAATCTGGTATTTTCCATTACTGGCGGGAAGAGAAAGAGCTAATACATCCTAGAAATGACCCTATCCTCCATTGAAAGCTGCTGACTGCAGCAAGTCTGGAAAAAGGAATAATCTTCCTGAATGTCTCAATCATTCCCCTGATCCAGGATTCTGCCTAAAACATCTCATCACCAGAGTCTAAGCTAGACTAAAGGAATCATGGCGATATCAGACAAACTCTTCTGGCTGGAGTATGCTGCCTTCTGAAAAGCCTGATGGAAATATTTGTCGGGAAGTGTGACCGTGGAGAAAAACTTATCTTCCAAGCAGTCAGATACCAGGGAAAACATCAGCATAAAGCAATTTGTCATGCCTGGTTAAAATGTGAAAGAAGTAACAGTGGGACACATCAACAGACAAGAGGCCAAATAATAACACAAAAACTGTGCTGCTTCTCATGCTGAGAACACAAGCTGAACCCAACCTCTTGGTGTGTTTAAATCACAGTGTTTCCATGCAGAGGCTAGGATTAACTGTTCCCTTGAAAATCTTTAGTGCAACAATCACACAGTCCTTCCACCTCCTCATATTAAAGATATTTTCTCTTCCATAGCTGAAGGTCAAAAGTTTAGTGAAACTAACTTGCCAGAACATTGTTCTTTTGTTTATTGGGAGAAGCTGTAGTGCTTAGGCTCCAGACGTAACTGCTGGAGCACATACCTTCGCTCACATCTAACAGGGCTTTAGCCCTATTCTCCTTCATTGCCCTGTCTGCAAGAGTGGAGAGGAAATACAGAGAGGGTGAGTAGAGCCCCTGTGATGGATATTGCAGTGTTACAGTCATAAGGCAAGCTTATTCCCAAGGCTGGACTTGTCTACCACCCATGCTGTAAATGCAGAAGCTTATGCTAAAGGCACAAAACCTAGAGCTTTGTTACGTGAGGAATTGCTCAGAGTAACAAGTCCATCACAGCAGCCCAAATTCATGCAGAATTAAGCAGATCTGGGAGCAGGGGAAATACTCTGATGATTCCAAAGACTTTCTCTATCAAATTAATTTAATGGCGTCTAGAGAACTGAGCACTTATGGGTGCTGTGATGACCAATTCTGGCACATCAGTGATCAGCACCATCACTGCCTATGGAGGTGGAGAAGGATGTTTCAAGAAACAAGTCCTCCAGAAAGCACCTTTGTCTTCCAAATGTATCACAACAATGTTGCTTGGTTTCTTTTACCTGGTCTTCCTACAGATCCCATGCTTTCTGAGGCAGTAGAAATGCTGGAGGAAGGAAGAGGAAGTGTTGTTTTTTTTTTCCTTTACTTTAGTGACAAAGAAATATGGAGTTGGGGTGTGCCTTTGCAGTGTTTCTTTCATCAGACCTGCCAATTTCCTCAGGTAAACTTTGTGCTTTTTGTTCTTTAGCTTTAAAAATGGTGCCCGTTTTGCCCATGGTAGCTCAATGTCTGGCTAGTTCAGAATAAGAGGAAGAAAGGCTTAGGGGGATCTTATCAATGCCCATAAATACATGAAGGGAGGGTACAAAGAAGATGGAGCCAGGCCCTTGTCTGTGGTGCCCAGAGTCAGAACAAGGGGCAAGGGGCACAAACTGGAACACAAGAGGTTCTGTCTGAACATCAGGAAGCACTTCTGTGCTGTGAGGGTGCCTGAGCACTGGCACAGGTTGCCCAGAGAGGCTGTGGAGTCTCCTCCTTGGAGATCTTCAAAAGCTGCCTGGACAAGGTTGTGGGCAACCTGCTGTGGGTGACCCTGCTTGAGCAGGGGGTTGGACCAGATGGATCCGGAGGTCCCTTCCAACCTCAACCATTCTGTGATTCTGTGATCATTTCAATGATGAAAGGAATCTCTGATAAAGTGCCCTCTAAATGTCCATCACACTTGCTGGTGACAGGGTTCACTGAAGGAGGTGGTTTGTGGTTTAAGGACTCGAGAAAACACTCTTCCCAGCCTCATTTGAATGCAGCAGCTCAAATGAAGGAAACCTGCTGCATCTTGATTTAAAGGTTAGCGCAGACCAAATCAACAGAGGTCTTTTATCAGACAGGATGCTTTCTGAACCAGAACATCTCAAATTTCCCCCATTTTTGAGCTCCTAGCAAAATGGTCCGCTCCACTTCCATGGCTGCTTCAGTGCTTATTCAGGTTTATTTCCATGTGATATATTGCCATTCAGAAATGGTGTCCCTTCTTTTACCTCTTTGAGGACCATCAGATAAGAGGTCAGTTGAATCCCTGAGATTCCCCTTGCTTTTAACAGTTGCTCTTTCAAATGCTACAGTCCTGTGGGTAAAAAGGCAGCTAAAAGTTTTCTCTTTGCACCTTCTTTCAGCAGCTAACCATATAACGGAAGGACACAGAAACAGAAATCCATAAATATGAGGAGTTGGAGTCAAGTATTGTCCCATCGAAAGCCATTGCTTTCAATTCACAGTTTACCAAAGGATTATTCCAACTGCTTCTTACATGACCCAGCTTTTCGTTGTGTGAATGACTCAGCCCGATAGGCTATTTCAGATTACATTTATTATGTACATTTTTATATCCCTTTGGAGATTTCTTTCCTTTACACAGTGCCCTCAAATCTTTCTTTTAATTTCTGTCCCAGCTCTTTCACTGTGCTGTATCATCATGATTGTGAGAGCCACAGCTGAGGAATATACCCAAGACCAAAATTTTGAGTACTGGGGAAGAAAGCAATGGAATAGCTCATGTGTTGAAATTGAAGCTACAACTGGGTGTACTAAAGTCTGCTCAGTGTTCATCCATGAGATCTTGCATTTTCATGTGGAATTTCCTCCCAAAGGGTTTTATAGTAAAAAATGATCTATCAGGCAGCATTCATCCCTTATTTTGTCATGACAAAATAATGGTTTGCTAGACAGTGTTTTCATGACAACATAAGACTAAGCTATTCCTAGCACACGAACAGTTTGCCTTATTTATTGTACACCTCAGAAGTCCTCTTGCATTCCCACAGGTATGGATAGCAGTGTTCATTGTAGCTCAGAGATGGCTGTTGCAAGGGGTAAGAACATGCAGATAAGGAAGAGCAGAGAGTTATTTATGAGTAAATCCCAATTACAATTTAATGCAAAATGGTTTCCCCAGTCTATGAATTATATTAATAGGATATCTCCAGATCTTCTCATCCATTCCAGGAGGAACCAATGCCTCTCAATTTTCTTGAGTAAGAAAAGAGCTCTTGTTCTTTGTCTGAGGAGTGGAGAAGTCACTGGAGAGCTGGGAAAAGCAGCCTGAACTCTTTGCCTGACTCAAAGGAGGGATTTCAGCCAAGGCAAACAGTCTTCCCCGGCCCATTCTGGAGGACCAAGTTGACCTTTCTTCTTCTTCTTCTTCTTTTTTTTTTTATTATTTACCATTTATTTGTGATGCCAGCTGCACCTACAGAGCACCCTTGGCCATCCAAACATCCAAAGAGGCATTCAGTCTCCTACATCTTCCACCTGAATCTTCCTTAATACTCCTGAAGAGCAGCTGCTGAGACACTATCGCTCTTACTGGCAAAGGTGAGTTTAGCATTTACTGAAGTGACCTAAATACAGGTCCCACTGTCACTCATTTTAACAACAAATTCTCAGGAAATTATTAATTTAAGTATCTCACTCATCCAATTGCGGAACAGGAGATATCATTTATAAAATATTCTACTTTTCTTGTGTTGATGGCTGAACTGACCATTTCTTCTGGAAATACTCTCATTCTCAGGAATTCTGTATAACTTAGTATACCTGTAAAGATTTGACAATTTATTGATAATCTGGAAAACCGCAGCACCTTCTAGCTAAAGACAGTAAGATACTTTGCTAATCTGCACTCCTAGTAAGTTCTCGTTGCCCATCCTTCAGTGAGAGACATGAGAGATATTCAGGGATGCATTGTCATTTGTAAACGTTGTCACCCCTGCAGCGCATGTTGGGACAGCAAGAGAAGAGTTTCTATTTCCAGTTGCAAAAGAAAGGGGAAAAGAAAGAGCTAGAGATGAATTTATGGAAAATGGATTTTGCATGACACCCCAGACCATTCCAGAAGGGTTTTCCAAAGCCAAGAACAGAGGCCAGTAGGCAAAGCCTGACCCCTTGACATCAAAGGGGGTTGTGCTACTGATTTTTATCTGACCAAGCTTGCACAGACTAATTCAGGTGGTGACCAAAATGCTCTTCCCACTCAAATGCCTGTCTTCACACTTCCAAAACCTGTGCTTAACCGTGCATCTTTGGTTCCTGCTAAGATCAGGGCAGAACTGACACAGAGGCTACAGAAGGTGCTGTTTGATGTCTTCGGTTTGTAGACAGTTAATAACTGCTCATCTGTCTAAGCAATTGCCTTTGCTGACAGACTGGGGCATGTACCTGGGCATGAAACATCTGTGGTCTGAGAAAGGGACTGAGTTCACTTCTCCCCTTTGCCAGTGCATGAATGGACATTATGCAAGATATCTGAAGTTCAGACCTCCAGTGTTTTGTGCAACATTATGCATGTTCAACATCTTCCCCCAACTAATAATTAATTCCCAGAGGCAATAAATACAATTTGGAGACGCCCGAAGGGGGAGAGAGGAGTCCCTTTGGCATTGAGATGCATTTTAAGTCTGTAGGTCATAATTGCCAGTTAGCAGGGACAGACCCAGCAGGGAGGCAGCTGGGGAGGCTGAGTGCTCCTGGCAGCTAGACCACATCATGAAAAACTGTGGCTTCATTGGCACTTTCTTGGGAGAGGAAAAAAAAAAAAAATTGCTGTTTGGAATGAAGCAAACAGCAACAAAGTCAAATCCAAATGAAGTGTTTCAAGCTAGTCAGTGCTTTGAACTGTGGAAAAGTTGGAAAAGTTTCAACTAAGCTTTTTTTCTTTTTGTAAAATGAAGAAAATTTAGAAATAAGAGTCTGTTTCAAACCCTGAATAACTATCTGTTTCATACGGGGGGGTGGGGGGTGGGAAACCACCAGAAAATTACCCTGCCTTTTCAGTTCTCCCCGTTCTTTCTTTCCATTGAAACTTCAGACACCCTTCAGGCTATTTACTGATTCATAAAGTCTAGGAAATTGTCACTAAGAAGCAAACTTACCAAAGAAATGTAACAGGAGCATTCACTTGCTTGATAACACACCTCAGAATCATGCAAGGGACTATCCTCATCTATCAATATCATCAGAGGAACTCCAGTCCAATGCAGAAGCGTTTGCAAATATAATTTGGAAGCTGACCAGCCTCACATGGGGTGGAAACATGCATGCCCTCACAATCGGTGCTGTTGACTGCAGAGTACCACTGCTGTTTTGATATCTCAGCCTCGTATGAAGGCACTGATAGACACTGCAATAACGGTACTTTGAAAATGATACATGGCACATTAAACTCTGCTCTGATTCCTTAGGACCCAGTGATAACAACCATTCACCAACAAATATTAGTTATAAAGATGCAGCACAACATGTGCCAGGAAATTATAGACAGAAAAATCAATCAACTCAGATGACACGATTGCAAAACTAACCCAAGATGTAAAAGCCAGAACTTCTGCTTTTGTGCCTGAAATGTCCTGGCAGATGATAAAGATCTTATCACTTGATGAAATGAGAAGTGCAACTTTCTAAGAATATATATCTGAACCCAGAGAAGAGATGCCAGCTTTCATTTTTGGATGAGGGAAACTAGTATTCAATCTTCTGCATAAGAAAACTTATGTCAGATGCAGATATTGTGTGTTTAAAAGTCGAAGTAGTAATTCACTATTCTGTGACTGGTAAATTCAGAGTATCACCCCTATTGGTAATGTTTGTAGGGCCCGTACTTAATGCAAGATGCATTAAAAAAATAAAAATATCAAGCCTTCCTGGACTCCGCTGAAAGGCTCAGTATCCTCAGTGTGAATTTATAATTTGCCGTTGGTTTTCAAAATGCTATACACAAGAGAGAGTGAGGGAGAGATACTCAGAGGGATAGTTAGCTAGTGGAATGGACTAGTGGGGAAGATGATTGAAGATTCTCATTGTGCTGAAGTTTTACTGATGTTTCTTTCTACAGAAGGCAGCCTGCCATTTCAGCATTTCTTCTCCTATTCTTGAAGTGTCTTATCTTCTCTGCCATGTGTTCATATGCTTTGTTAATGAGCGTTATATATAATACATTTCATACAGAGCCTGTGCAAGCCCGATTTACAAAGGAAGGAGTGAAAACCTGCCATTGCGATGGGATGTGAATCCTAATGTAACAGGATTTTTTGCAAACGTTACATAGTTGTAAATAATGGAGGAAGGATAAGAATAGACAAGTCAAGCCAATACCTGAGATGCATCTTAATTATCCCTTCTTGATACAAACATGTAGTAACTTTTGCTTGTGAACAGAGAAGTACTTGTGAGTAATGTGAAGGTTGGAGGCTGTCTTGCACATAGCGATCACGAATTAATAGAGTTTTTGATTCTTGGAAAAGTGAAGAAGGGGGTTAGCAGAACTGCCACCATGGACTTCTGGATGGCAGACTCTGGCCTGTTCAGGAGGCTGGTTGGTGGAGTCCCTTGGGAGGCAGCCCTGAAGGGCAAAGGAGTCCGGGAAGGCTGGACACTCTTCAAGAAGGAAATTTTAAAGGCAGAGGAGCAGGCCATCCCCATGTGCCGAAAGACGAGCCAACATGGAAGAAGACTGGCCTGGCTGAAGAGAGAGCTTTGGCTAGAGCTCAGGAAGAAAAAGAGGTTTTATGACCTTCAGAAGAAGGGGCAGGCCACTCAGGAGGACTACAAAGATGTCGTGAGGCTGTGCAGGGAGAAAATTAGAAAGGCCAAAGCCCAACTGGAGTTCAATCTGGCTACT
Organism: Chauna torquata; assembly: GCA_013399475.1. Lineage (NCBI taxonomy): Eukaryota > Metazoa > Chordata > Aves > Anseriformes > Anhimidae > Chauna > Chauna torquata. The sequence goes on along the minus strand of VXAL01007256.1, from coordinate 53,887 downwards.
GCTGTTAAAGACAATAAAAAATGCTCTTATAAATACATAAACAAGAAAAGGAGGACTAAGGAGAATCTCCATCCTTTATTGGATGTGGGGGAGAAACATAGTGACGAGAGATGAAGATAAGGCTGAGGTACTTAATGCCTTCTTTGCCTCAGTCTTTAGCAGCAAGACCAGTTGGTCTCTGGGCACCCAGCCCCCTGAGCTGGTAGACAGGGTCAGGGAGCAGAATGAAGCCCTCATAATCCATGAGGAAATGGTCAGTGACCTGCTACACCACTTAAACGTACACAAGTCCATGGGAACAGATGGGATCCACCCAAGGGTATTGTGGGAGCTGGCAGAAGTGCTCTCCAAGCCACTTTCCATCATTTATCAGCAGTCCTGGCTATCAGGGGAGGTCCCACTTGACTGGCGGCTAGCAAAAATGATGCTCATCTACAAGAAGGGCTGGAAGGAGGATCTGGGGAACTATAGGCCTGTCAGTCTGACTTCGGTTCCGGGGAAGCTCATGGAGCAGATCATCTTGAGTGCCATCACGTGGCACTTACAGGGCAGCCAGGTGATCAGGCCCAGTCAGGTCCTGCTTGACTAACCTGATCTCCTTCTACAACAAGGTGACATACTCAGTGGATGAGGGGACGGCTGTGGATGTTGTCTACCCAGACTTTAGCAAGGCTTTTGACACTGTTTCCCACAGCATTCTCCTAGAGATGCTGGCTGCTTATGACTTTGACGGGCGCTGGGTTAAAAACTGGCTGAGTGGCCAGGCCCAAAGAGTTGTGGTGAATGGAGTTCAACCCAGTTATGGGCTGGTCACTAGTGGTGTCCCCAGGGCTCCATACTGGGGCCATTTCTCTTCAATATCTTTATCAATGATCTGGACGGGGGGATCGAGTGCACCCTCAGTAAGTTTGCAGATGACAGCAAGTTGGGCGGGAGTGTTGATCTGCTTGAGGATAGGAAGGCCCTACAGAGGGATCTGGATAGGCTGGACCGATGGGCCAAGGCTAGCCGTATGATGTTCAACAAGTCTGAGTCCTGCACTTGGGGCACAACAACCCCATGCAATGCTAAGGGCTGGGGGAAGAGTGGCTGGAAAGCTGCCCGGTGGAAAGCGACCTGGGGCTGTTGGTCGATAGGCAGCTGAACATGAGCCAGCAGTGTGCTCAGGTGGCCAAGAAGGCCAACAGCATCCTGGCTTGTATCAGAAAGAGTGTGGCTAGCAGGACTAGGGAAGTGATTGTCCCTCTGTACTTGGCTCTGGTGAGGCCGCACCTCGAATACTGTGTTCAGTTTTGGGCCCCTCACTACAAGAAGCTGGTGAAGGGTCTGGAGAACAAGTCTTCTGAGGAGCAGCTGAGGGAGCTGGGGTTGTTTAGCCTGGAGAAAAGGAGGCTCAGGGGAGACCTTATCGCTCTCTAAAACTACCTTAAAGGACACTGTAGCGAAGTGAGGGTCAGTCTAATCTCCCAAGCAACAAGCAATAGCAGAAGAGGAAGTGGCCTCAAATTGTGCCAGGGGAGTTTTAGGTTGGATGTTAGGAAAAGTTTCTTCACTGAAAGGGTTGTGAAGCATTGGAACAGGCTGCCAAGGGAAATGGTTGAGTCCGAATCCCTGAAGGTATTCAACAGACGTGTAGATGTGGTGCTTAGGGACATGGTTTAGTGGTGGCCTTGGCAGTGCTAGGTTAAAGGTTGGACTGCATGATCTTGGAGGTTTTTTCCAACCTATATGATTCTATAATTCTAACATACGTTGCTTCTAGTCAGTTCAGATGGGAAGATATTTTACTGTTTTGGGCCCAATTTATATGCAATACTTACAGATTATTGTTTTTTCAGTCAACCTGTCCCATCTGAGTTGCACTAATGTAAGAGGAAAGCCTAATCTCGTCTCACTGGAACCTTAGATACATCTGAAACATCTTTCAGACCTTCTGAGCTGGTTGAGCTGTAAAGCCTACTGAAAAACAGGCTTCCCTGAGCAGATCAAAGAAAGAGGTATTCAGCTATGTTCAAACCCAATGTAGGTTTATAGATCCTGATAGGGGGAAACGGGCTTCCTTCATCCTGTTTCTCCATTTCACTTATGCCTTTATTATTTTTTTTAATTTAGAAACCTGTTTCTAAAGCCCATTGAAATCACTGTTGTATTCTCCATTTCAAAAGTAAGAAAACCCTCAGTATTAAGAATCCTAAAGCATCTGTTTGATCCTTGATTTTTTAGTTATATCTACTTTTCTAAGAGCTCAAAATGAAGTTTTAGCAAGACAGAGCAACTTGAGACATAAGGCTACTCTTTCCCATTTCATTACAAAAGATTTTGTCTACCACTGCAAACAATGTTCTCCTTTCCACTAAGAAAATGAGATACCGACTTTTGACACCAAGAGATATATTCAGCTGTTTGTTTATTAATAGTAACCCAGGCACTTTTTTGACTACAAGCCAGTAATTCCATTTCATTGACTTACCACGGCATAAGACCTTGCTGAACATCTGCTGGGATGACTCCGAAGGGAAAGGGCAGTGGAGATCTCATCACCTTTCCACCTTGCCATGGTCCTTTCTTCCAGTGCCAGGTATTTCTCCATGCATCAGCTAGGCCTTTTTACAAATTAGGGCATAATCTCTCCTGCTTCATTTGGTTTTGATTCTTCAGGTAAAATTTCCTGAAGCTAACTCTTTCTTGTTACCATGTCTGCTTTTGACTAGTTGGTGATATAGTCCAGCATGGAGTCCAGCACATCATAGAATCATAGAATGGTTTGTGTTGAGAGGGACCTTAAAGATCATCTGGTCCCAACACCCCTGCCATGGGCAGGGACACCTTCCACTAGATCAGGTTGCTCAAAGCCTCATCCAACCTGGCCTTGAACACTTCCAGGGATGAGGTATCCACAACTTCTCTGAGCAACCTCTTTCAGTGCCTCACCACCCTCATAGGAAAGAATTCTTCCAAATATTTAATCTAAATCTCTTTCAAAAGTTTAAAACCGTTACCCCTTGTCCTATCACTACACTCCCTGATACAGAGCCCCTCCCCATCTTTTCTGTAGGCCCCATTTAGGCCTGGAAGGCCTCTATGAGGTCTTCCTGGAGCCTTCTCTTCTCCAGGCTGAACAGCCCCAATTGTCTCAGTCTGTCTTCATAGGAGAGGTGCTTCAGCCTTCTGATCATCTTTGTGGCCCTGCTCTAATAGGTCCCTGTCCTTTTTAATGCAGGGGCCCCACAGCTGAACACAGTACTCCAAGTGGGGTCTGATGAGAACAGAGCAGAGGCAGAGAATCACCTCCCTCAACCTGCTGGCTGCATTTCTTTCGGTGCAGCCCAGGATATGGTTGGCTTTTGGCTTTCCGAGCTGCAAGCACGCGTTGCCAGCTCATGTTCAGGTTTTTGACCACCAATACCCCCAGGTCCTTCTCTGCAGGGCTGCTCTCTATCCACTCTTCGCACAGCTTGTATTTGTGCTTGGGATTGTCCCAACCCAGGTGCAGGACCTTGCACTTGGCCTTGTTGAACTTCATGAGGCTGGCACGGGCCCACCTCTCAAGACTGTCAAGGTCCCTCTGGATGGCATCTCTTCTCTCCAATGTGTCAACCTCACCACTCAGCTTGGTGTCATCCACAAACTTGCTGAGGGTGCACTCAATTCCACTGTAAGCATTACCAACAAAGACGTTAAATAGTACTGGTCCCAGTACAGACCCTTGAAAGACTCCACTTATCACTGGTCTCTACCTGGACATCGGGCCATTGACTGCAACTCTTTGAAAACAACCACCTAGCCAATTCCTTATCCACTGAGTGGTCCTTCAATCAAATCCATGCCTCTCCATTTTAGAGACAAGAATGTTGCACGGGACAATGTCAAATGCTTTGCACAAGTCCAGATGTCAGTTGCTTTTCCCTTACCCACCAACACTGTAACCCTGTCATAGAATGCCACCAAATTTGTCAGGCACTATTTGCCCTTACTGAAGCCATATTAGTTGTCACTAATCACTTTGTTTTCCATGTGTCCTAGCATAGTTTCAAGTTTCATGAAGATGTCAGAGACTTTTGCATCATGCAAAGCAATAAAGAAGGCTGTTATCAGCTCCCTGATTAAACTATTTATATTTGCTCAAGAAATAACATGCATGCAGCTCAAACTCCTTGGAACGGGTCATTCCAGAGGGCCCCATTAAAGAGTTTCTACAATTAATCACAGGACTGCTATAGTCACAGCATCCAAGCAGGCCTCATATGGGACAACTTTCCTTGAAAATCCGCTTTAGACAATCAAAATGATAATAATTATAATTTCCAGTTAGAGAAGGTTATGGTTTAAGGAAATCTGATTTTAAAAAGGAATGCAGAATACAAAAAAAGACATTGCTAAGCTGGAATGAATTCAGTGGAGGGCCACTGAGATGGTTGGGGCTGGAGCACTTAACCTGTGTGGAAAGGCTGTGGGACAGTGGCTTCTTTAGCCTGGCAAAGAGATGGTTTTGGGAGGGACCTAACAGCAGCCCACTGTATGTGCAGGGAGGTTACTGAGGAGACAGCTAGACTGTTCACTGAGATGCATGGAAGGAGGACGAGGCAGTAGACCCAAGTGGAAACAAGAGAGATTGAGACTGGATGTAAGGATAAACTCTTCCATGATGAATAAAAGGTGGCCCAAAAAGGGCTGCAGCCTTGGAGGTTTTCAAGACCTGACTGGATAAGACCTGGACAACCTAGTATGACCTCATAGCTGACCCTGCTTTGAGAAGGAGGTTGAGCTAGAGGCCTCCTGAGGCCTTCCATTCTGAATCATCCTGTGATTCTCCTACGATCTATGGGGAATAGTGGGTTTGAAAGCTATGCGGAAAAAAAAAAAAAAAAGGCAAGTTTTCAGGACTCGAGATCTTTTCTGCTATTTCATGACAATGGGTAGTCCTTGTTTAGAAACCAAGCTCTCAGTTGCGTTAGAGTTTAATGAAATAGAGATGGAAAGAAATGATAGCTATTGAAAGCTGAAATGCTCAGGTTGCTATAATTCAGTCAACTGCTTTTTTGACAAAGTACTGTCTAGATACTCAGTCAGCAAACAGGACTTCATTTTTCTGAAAACTGTCTGTAGAAGCGTACAGACCAATTTTTTCATCAACATAAGCCTAAGCTCTTCATGTAAGACTCATATCTGTTGTTGGATGGTGTGGCACTTCTTTCAAGGCTGTTGCAATGCAAGGCCCCTAAATATAGAGCATGAATAGCTGTGTCTTGATAATGAAGTTTATTAACATTCAGTGTCTCTCACTGCTACCTTTTCCAGGAAGCAAAAACTCAGAACTATACAGAGTCACAATTCAGTGTCAGAATCAAAAAGGGAAATGGTTGTGATTCAGCTGAGTTGGTACAAATTGAAAGTTAAGTTTGTTGAGTTTAGATTTTACTTTCATATTTTTCTTCACTTGTAATTGAATGTTATGCTGCAGTTTCAGGTTGTTAAAGTCGTACAAAAAAGCTTTTTCAACTAGAGGGCAACTGAAGAAATACTGCTTTTAGAGATGAGGAATCAAACAATTCTTCCACAGAAATTAAGTAGATATTTCCAATTTTTTTCAGTTTCAAGTTTATACCGAACAGTGCATAATTTCATTTATTTATTGGTTGAAAGGAGTGACTTAATTAAAATCCATTTAGAGAACGATTTTAGTCCCTTTGGAGGTCTGTTTTTTCTTTGAGGGGGCAAAACAAACAAATAAACAAACAACCTCCATTTAGATATATCCAGGAAGTGTTTACCTGAAAAGATGTGGTGAAATCTCTGTTTTAAAAAAACTGGCCCAGTCATTTTGTCTCACTAACTGGAAAACCCTAAATAAAAAAAGCCCAGACTCCCCAGGGCACTTTCAAAGCATCACTATTTTAGACACACAAAGCCTGATGCATTGCAACATCTTATGAATCTCATATATAGGACTAAGTTGTGTCTTAGTTTAACCAGACAGAAGATTGGATAATAAATAAATAAATAAATCCAAACCTCTTTTGAACTCCTACCTAGGTGTATGAACCTTCTTCCTACATTTGCCAGGAAGGGAATTATCATCTTCCGGATGAAAGATAGTTTCAACAGAAAAACAGACAATAAAAAACAGTTTCTATAACTTATGATTGCCACTAGAGCTTGCTGTGTTATATACCTTCTCACCTACTCTATACAAGGTTTTTAATGCAACTGGTTTTTATTTACATGTACATTAAAATTTTCTTGGTATTTAATGGAATTTCTTTTAATGTTCTTTCATGCCACGTCATCTGGAGGTCTCTTTGCTAGCAAGTGCTTGTTAGAGCAGTTTTCTCCCAAGTGTAACCCAGCAATAAACTGCTAGAGAATGAGATGGTAAATCTTAATGCATTCTGAAAGCAATAGTGTCCTTGTAGGACAAAGGGGAATTACAACAACAACAATGACAAAAGATTTTGTCAGCTTTAATTTTTATTAAGAACATCTACACTGAAATTAAGAAAATGTGGACCTTTTTCTCTGAATCTCGATGTGCTACTGTAATTTATTTTGAGTGGTGATGGGCAGCTGGGGAAAGGGGACAGTGGAGGCAAAGTTAAACTACAGGAAAGCCATAGGAAGATTTTGCTAAAAGAAAATTGATAGGGAACAGTATGACCTGGCATCTTCCCACCATTTATATTGGCAGCTGGAGCACACCTAGGTCTTTCTTCCTCCAGAATAAGTCCACTTGGAGCTCAACAAGATTTCAAAGCACAGCTGAGAAATTAATTGTATCCTGATGGACTGAATGGACTGAAGTGGGACATGCAGGATGAATAAACAACTTTTTCCTTTTGCCAGATCGAACATTAACCTCCTGTGCTGAAAGCACAAGTCTTTATATCTTGACTAAGAATCAAGTTATGGGAAATATCTGGCAAAAGCAATTTCCTCTTCCTCAAGGGAACGTTTATCTCAGAATTCAATATAAAATGCCACTGTTCAGTGTAGACGGAGCACATCTTATAATGTCTGTGACCTGAAAAAGAAGATTCCCAGTTAGGTTTCCACATGCATCATGGGAGAGATATGGATCATCTGCTACAGAAACATAAACTACACCACCAAGGATCCTGAGCCTGGATTTACCAAATAGGAAATGAACCAAGCACAGACCATATACTATTAGCTCACAACAGAAAAACCATGACCTCAGCAAGTTATGAGGAATGTTGCTTGCTGGCACAAGTTTTAATCATGACAAAATAGTCTTGACAGATCTCCCTGTATGTATCAGAGCCAGATGAAGTGCTCTTTTTTTCTCTGGAAAGCATCCCTGGAAACAGTGAATTTGGTAAGAAGCACAGGAAGGTCCAACTTACTGAAGCATCTTCCTCAATCTTTAAAAAGTTGTGATGAATATTTCTCCTTTTATAATTTTAAGTCAGAAGACCAGGGGAATGGATAAATGCTGCCACATGATTAGATTCTTCTCCACTGCCACTTTCTGGACATACTATTTTCAAATACTTAGCTACTAAACATACAGAACATACAGCCAGTCTGAGTAAGCTGTGAAAAGAAGTCTGTTTGTTTCTTTCCTTCCTCTGCTTTGAAGAATCCATCCTGGTGACATTACACTACATCTGGAGCATTGGCAGGAGTCAGTACTATGGTGGATTATCTTGTCATTTTCATTTTTCTTAATGGGAGTACAAATATTGACTCCTCGAAGGAAAAGTCTTTGGTTCTAATCTGACTGTTTTTCTAGGTCAGTTGGGCATTTCAAGACCAAATTCTCCTTTTGTTTCTATCACCCTGCCTCTTCTTCAATCTTTTGCATTATTCTAAACCAACATGATCAATACATTGTTACAAAAAGAACAAATCACGTTGATCATGAAGCAACTAGAAGGCAGGTTTGGATCGAATTCACCTGTCTTTGAGGACTTGCAGTTTGTCTCCTGGCAACCTGGTCACCCCTTTTAGAGTTCATGAAGAGAAGGAGACGTGGTTGGCAAGTGATTCATATGACATATTTTGAGTGTCTACATTAGGACGAGACAAAACATACTCCAGACTCCATTTCTGAGGTTGAACGGCTCTCTATGGACTACAAGAGTTTGGGGTGGTCAGTTTAGGTGCCAGTGTCTGCACTGAACTCCACAAGAAGTGATTTGTCCAAAACCTTGGGGCTGAGACTATAGAACAGCTGCAAAAGGGCAAGTTGTCCAAAAGTTCTGCTCCCAGGACATCTGTGCTGGTCCAGAATTCTGTCCTACTGCCTGGGCTCCGATCTCTAAATCCAAGCAAGAGGTTTTCCATTACACTGGAAAATGCCAGCTGCTTGCATTTGTATTTACAACTCACCTTCGAATGCTCAGAGGAAACATTTCTTCCAGTTTTTCTTTCCCATCAATATTTATGACTCAGTTGATCGGGGCTGAGGTGGTTTATTTCAGGGCGAGTAATTATTCCAGGGACTTTGTACATGAAAAATTAATGAAAGGAGAAACTGATTCATTTGTTTGATCTTCACTTGGAGGTAGAAGAAAATCTCACCTGCTCTGATAAGGAAAAAAGTCCTGTTTAAAGCTTGTACTTATGTTATGGGGGTAATGCCTTATTCAAGGGCAGTTGTAAGTCAGCATTTATGTGCAGTTCTGTTCCTTTTTTCTCTTCAGCACCTTCCATTCAGCCCTCTTAAATGGTTTCACCCTCAGTCATATCACATATAGGCATTGTTCTCTCCATTGTATGTATGTGCACAGCATGGCAAAGAAAAACCACAAGGAGAGATGGCACAGAGCTTCCCTCTTCCCCATCTGACAAAGCCCAGGAGCCCTGTTCATGTCTCTGGCTCCGGCTACTAGACTGAACTCCATTTTTTTGATGAGGAGTTATTTAATAAGATTTTTTTAATTGGTTTTCTCTAGGCTTCACATGGACCAAATTAAACCCATAATGTGTGCAGATAAACGTACTGTTATCCCAGGGCTGACATATCACACAGTGAGATGTTCTTTATTAAACCAATTTTTCTTTTTAAACCACCTTCCTCAGAAGAGAGCTGGGAGAGAAGGAAGATGCTCTCATGACCCATGCACCAGGCTGGGGAGATGCTCCCTGCTGTATGCTACTGTCCATAGTGGCTAAATATGAATGTACCTGAGTGCAAGAGGAGTTGCTTGTTTCTTCACCTCAGTTCATCCTCAGTCAATGTGTATAAAAACAAAACTCTTGAAGCAAGAAACATCTTTTAGGGCAGCATATGGAGCTCAACAGGCAAAATTCTTTTGCAAAACCCAAGCATGTCTCAGGGCTTAAATGCATTAACTGCTATATCCATATTTTTCAAGGGACAACCTAAATTACATCATTTTGATTGAGTGTATTTTAGCCAGAACAGCGAGGTGAGCAAGCCCTGGGTCTTTTGCATTGTCTATACCCTGTAGTGAGCTGCTGAACTCGTTGCTTTGGTAACTTCTTGGGCCTATTGAAGCCAACAGCTTCTTTGTGTTGTCCCTGTCAGGCTGGTTCCTGAAAGAAGGGTCTGAAACTTTTGCTTATAAAATCCAGATTGGTACCACTTGAGTTTTATGTCTCTTTTTCAGGAAGCAGGACCAAATGAGACGTGGGACCTATTTGACAAAGCAGGTAAAAGCATCTTTGCCATTAATCTTGCCAACATGGAAAGGAGGACTTTGAACTAGATATTTCGGGGGATGGTGATATCAGTTGGTCATTAGTTCCATCAGCTGGGAACTGGAGATCAGGGTAGTGACTACCTGGGGTGAGGTGATGACAGACAGAAGGGTCCCAAAATGTATAAAAACAGGTCAGAAAAAGATCCACCTCCCTTGTCTGTGCACAAATATCTGAGAAACAAGCAGAGGAGCCAGAGATCTGAAGCAAGGTCCTGGCAATAACAGCATCACTGCAATAACAGAGACCTGGTGGGACAGCTTGCAGGACTGGGTGCTGCTGTGGACACTACATACTACTCCAGAGCTCAAAAATAAAGGTGTGTTGTTAGAGCCATTCCCTGGAACAAAGAGGGATGCAACTGAAACAGAGCATGGGACCCACCCCCTCTGTTGTTACTGTCATTTTACACCTGGAGTTTTAGTTGTTTCCTCATGTGAAAGAGAAAAAGAAGAGGAAGAGGGAGCAAGAAATGCAACAGGAAAACAAATATTAGAGACAATGAGAAAAGATGAGAGGTCAAGAAAAAAAGGATAAAGGAGGAAGGACAAAAAGATGAAACATCCAGGAAAAGAGAAAGAAAATCCTGCACCAGCTTTACTAGTCAACATTACATGGGAAATAACGATGATCTGCAGTGCTGGACGGACATGAAGGACCCTATCAGAGAGTGAGTAATAGAGAATGGGAGAGAAGGGAGACAGAACGAGAGAGAAAAAGGGAGAAATTAAAGCAGCAGCAAGTGAAAAATAATCAAAGATAAATAAAGTCGACACAAAAAATGACTTTCATTTTCTCTTGCCAGCGCTCTAAAGTGAGCGGTATGAGCAGAGGCTTTAATTTGCCTCCTTCCCACAGACTCAGCCCTGCTGATTCATTCAACTCGGCAAGGCTACACTGCTCACTAACCTATAGTACCAATTTATATGCTAATCGCCTTCGTTTGTAAATCAAGGCAGTCTTCTCCAACGCCTAACCCCCTCCTCCACCCAAATTCACTGATGCGAAATGCAGTCCATCTCTGTACACAGGGCTGGGAATTGCCGACTCTGAAACACAAAACACATCAAATCCTAAATAATTGGATCATTGATGAAGTTCATCTCCGTGGATTAAGTTGCTGTTTCATCTCAGCCCCTCACCTGCTCATCAGAAGCCTTTCTAAAGAGTTTTATAATTAGCTAAGACTGGGAAAGGGGGGAAAAAATAAGATCCCTCCTTCTTTTCCTTTCTATCCTCCAGTGTTCCCTGATTTTCTTCTTCATAACTCACAGATCTCTCTTGGAAGGACAAACTGGAACAAGGAACTGACATCATCTCTTTTGAGATCCCTTTTCCACTTTTGAACCAGTCTGCAAGTACGTGAGTAGGACAAGTCTGGCAGGTGCCTGCCCACATCCAGGGGACAGCTGGAAACCAAATGGGACTGTTCAGGTCCCTCTCTATCCAGGATGAAGGATGGAAGATAAGTTATTTCCAGTGTCTTGCTGAAGGACTCCCAGGGGAGCAGAGAAGAATGTACCCTGGTCTCCTAAAGGAAAGATGTCATTGGAAAGCTTTGGCAAAACAAGAGATCTGTTTTCTTAACAAAGGTTAGGACTCTGCTCTTCATTTGTCACCAGGTCAAAATGTGATCTTGTGATCCTTTCCATTCCCCCCAAGAGAATCCCTTCTCAATACAAGGCACTGCTCCAAGCACTCATGGAGGATATGAATTCAGCTAAGCAGAAAGGGACACGTGTGTGGGTCTCCTGCTACACCATTAGGTATCCTGTACTGGGAAACACATGCTCGGTTACTCTGAATAGGAAGTCTGTCCTCTTCTTGACAGACAGTCTTTCACAACCACTGGATTGCCACAGGCTAGTGAAAACAGGGTAGTTTGGTATGCAAATGTTGCTGCTTGGAAAAATTATTCACAGAAACACAAGTTTGGAAAGGACCTTCAAGATCATCCAGTCCAACCGTCATCCTACAACCAATACTACCCACTAAGCTACTAAACCATATCTTGTAGCACCTTGTCCAGGCGCTTCTTAAAAACCGCAAGTGTTGGTGACTCCACCACCTCCCTGGTCAGGCCGTTCCAGTGCCTGACCACTCTCTGAGAGAAAAAGTTTTTCCTGATATCTAATCTAAATTTCCCCAGGTGCAACTTGCGGCCATTACCTCGAGTCCTATCATTAGTTACCTGAAAGAAGAAGCCGACCACCTCCTCATCGCAACCTCCCTTCAGGAAGTTGTAGAGTGCAATGAGATCTCCCCTGAGCCTCCTCTTCTCCAGACTAAACAATCCCAGCTCCCTCAGCCGCTCCTCATAAGACTTGTGTTCCATACCCCTCACCAGTTTTGTTGCCCTTCTCTGGACACGTTCCAGGGC
>VXAL01007256.1:0-41047 GCA_013399475.1 Chauna torquata | reverse complement strand
TGAAGGAGCAGGTCTCTAACCATCTCTTCCTGGATCTCAGGGGGGCATTCTCTACTTGAGTCACAGGGGGCATCATGGTCGGGGAGTAAAGTACCCTGAGGATAACTGATCCGGCTATTGAAGACTGATGTAAAGAAGGCGTTGAGAACCTCAGCCTTATCCTTATCCTCAGTGATCACATTTCCCGCTGCATCAAGTAAAGGATGGAAATTTTCCTTGGTTCTTCTCTTGCCGTTGATATATTTGTAAAAGGATTTCTTATTCTCTTTTATTGCAGTAGCCAATCTGAGTTCAAGTTGGGCTTTTGCCTTTCTAACTTCCTCTCTGCATATCTTGGCAACCTCCTTGTATTCACCCCAAGTAGCCTGTCCTTTCTTCCAGCGGACATAGACTCTCTTTTTCTCCCGGATTCTCAACAAAAGTTCCCGGTTCATCCACGCCGGTCTTCTTCCCCTCCAGCTCACCTTATAATACCGGTCCTTGACACCCCAAGACTCCTAGCCAAGTTTCTAGCAACCACTATCAAAAAAAAGATGAAAGTCACAGAACAATCATACACTTTTACCTTCAAAGGTAAACCCATCTCTTCTTGGAAGCCCTTCCCTCAGTGTATTTTTTTCACCTAGGATGCTTTCTCGCTGCCAATTTTTGTTTTTCTTAGCTCCCAAAGGGATCTGCAGTATGTGCTGCTCCTGTATGGACAAAAGAAACCTACTGCTGAGTCTCTGGACTGGACCCATGGGTTTTGAAGATGCCCTTTGGATGAATTCTGACTGCTTTCCTCTTTTGAACACAGTGACTGCACGAAATCCCCCATTAGCAGCAATGGAGATAGGTATTTCATGAAGAGCAGAAGGCTGCATAGTGACATCCATATCTCCCAGGCTGCAGGTCAGGGCACTGCGGTCTAAGCCCTGTGCCTGATCACCACAGTGTCCTGTCTTCTTATTAGATGTTATTCCTAATGATTTTTCACGGTGGTTTGCTCCCTGTTTGCAGTCCTGAGCCTATGTGTGAACGCAATGAGCTGCAAGCCAGGTTGGCTGCTAGCAGAGTAGGTCTGATGCCAGCTGCTAGACATGGGTCATCAGCAGCAGGGAGTCAAGGGTCATTGGTGCCAGACACTTGGAAGGAATGGAATCTGGGGACCAGATACAGGCTAGACGAATCTAATCCCAGCTGCTAGAGAGACCCATGCTCTATGCAGGAATGTGCGCATCCCTACGGCAACAATCCTGATCAGCTGAGAAGCAGAAAGAGGATGGAGCCACCCATGTTGTTTGTGTTTACATGAGTGTAGGGTGTGTTTCTGGGGTGCAGGTAAAGCCACTGATCTCTGAGCTGAGCTGTGTGTCTTGCTGTACCTGTACTCTGCATGTGAGAATCAGTTTGGAATTCGTTCTCACCCTAACTGCTGCCTGGACCTGGGGATGCAGAGCTCCAGCAACCTCATAGCTTTCATTCTGAGGCAGGAGGAACCTACTGTCCTGTAATCCAGTGGCTGCCTCTAACACCTTTCTCTTCTGCTCTCTCTCTCTTGAACCAGCTCCATGTTATTGTCTCCCCAGCTCTCCCCCAGGTTGGAATTAAAACCCTCGGAGATAGAAACCACATCCTAACTTCCACTCTCAATTTATCTATTTGTATCTTTATAATCAGTTGCTATTTAGGTTACAGAATTCTTGTTCTCTGATATTTTCTGTCCTCTTCCTCCCGTCAACAAAGTCATTGGCAACAGTCATAATACTCTTGACTCTTTAAGCACTAAGCTAGCTGGTCTCTCGTAGCCTGAGCTTGTGGTCTTGGTTCCTCTGAGCTTTTGACTTTTTTTGCCCTTCTTGGTCTGAATCCCTCTTCTCTGACCATATGAGACCAGTTGTGCTGGTCTCACCACCGAGGAGGCACCAGAATCTCATGAGGCTGGGCAGCCCCAGGACCCCTCTGTGCCTGAACACACACAGTGCTCCAGAGGAATCTCATCAGGCTCTTGCAAAATGTCATCTCCCCTTCTTTATTGTAATACAGAGGTATTTTCTGGTACCCACAAAGCTTGGCATTTGATTTTTATCTGATTGATGAATGTCCTGAATGCATCCAAGTCTCTTTCCTGTGTCACTCCCATCTGCTGAGCCTCCCGGGCTGCAGCATGAGCTCTGTTCTTAGCTTGACTGTGTGCTTTGTACTATGAAATATTATTCAGTCCCTCTCACGGCTCTCACCAGGCATCTAGTTCTCCTCGGATGATGTCTCTATTCTTCTCTGTATTGACAACATCCCTCAGATTTTTACCTCCAAACCTTTTCTTGGCAAACAACTATCTTTTTGTTCCAAGGCATCGAGCAAACATATTAACTAAGATGAATTCTGCATATTAACTGAGGAATGTAGTTGACTCCTGTCTGACTCTCATCATAGTCTTTTCTCCCCCAGCAGCTTCCTTATTGATGACTCACGTGATTTCTCATTTTCTCCACCAATACCACAGTGGAATAGTCCATTCTTTGCTGAGAATAGACACATTAATCTGTCCACTGATCTAAGCTCAAGGAAATCAGCTGTTTTATTCAAGGAAGGTAATGAATTATTATGGAAAACAAGTTCTCTTTGGTCAACTGCCTATGCAGTGTGATCCATTTTCACAGAATCAGAGAACCACAGAATGGTTGAGGTTGGAAGGGACCTCTGGATCCATCTGGTCCAACCCCCTGCTCAAGCAGGGTCACCCACAGCAGGTTGCCCACAACCTTGTCCAGGCAGCTTTTGAAGATCTCCAAGGAGGAGACTCCACAACCTCTCTGGGCAACCTGTGCCAGTGCTCGAGCACCCTCACAGCACAGAAGTGCTTCCTGATGTTCAGACAGAACCTCTTGTGTTCCAGTTTGTGCCCCTTGCCCCTTGTTCTGACACTGGGCACCACTGACAAGAGCCTGGCTCCATCTTCTTTGTACCCTCCCTTCATGTATTTATGGGCATTGATAAGATTCCCCCCTAAGCCTCCTCTTTTCCAGGCTGAACAGTCCCAGCTGTCAGCCTCCCCTTATATGAAAGATGCTGCAGTCCCTTGATCATCTCGGTAGCCCTCAGTCGGACTCTGTCCAGTATGTCCAGGTCTTTCTTGTACTGGGGAGCTCAGAACTGGACACAGTAGTCCAAGTGCATCCTCACCGAGGCTGAGTAGAGAGGAAGGAGCATCTCTCTTGTCCCACCAGTGATACTTTGGCTAATACAGCCAAGAATACTTTCCGTTTCCTTTTGTCTTTACTGATTCTTACAATGAGAGCAAGTCTTATGAGGAGCAGCTGAGAGAGCTGGGGTTGCTTAGCCTGGAGAAAAGGAGGCTCAGGGGAGACCTTATCGCTCTCTACAACTGGCTTAAAGGAGGCGGTGGTGAGGTGGGGGTCAGTCTCTTCTCACAAGCAACAAGCGATAAGACAAGAGGAAATGGCCTCAAATTGCACCAAGGGAGGTTTAGATTGGATATTACGAAAAATTTCTTCACTGAAAGGGTTGTGAAGCATTGGAACAGGCTGCCCAGGGAAGAGGTTGAGTCTCCATCCCTGGAGGTATTCAAAAGACATGTAGATGTGGTGCTTAGGGATGTGGTTTAGTGGTAGACTTGGCAGTGCTAGGTTAACGGTTGGACTGCATGCTCTTAGAAGCCTTTTCCAACCTAAATGATTCTATAATTCTATGATAATGTGTCCAAAGACCTGCCTGAGACTGAATGGGGATGGCCCTTTATAAACCAAGCTGATTTGCATTGTCCTGGTCTAGTCTGGACTGAGAGCATCAATGAGGCCAAGATTTTAAATCATTTCCTTTCATTAACAAATAATAAGTGTCAGCCATGAAATACCTACCCTACCCTATCTTGGGTCAATAACAGCCTATTTCTTGTGTCAGCAGAGATATCAGCAACTGGGACCCAGCAATTCCTTCCAGGCTTTTGACTTCTTCCAGAAAACCTGGCAAAGCTGAGCGACAGGATTTAGTAGCTGGAACGGTGCTGTGGCTTGGCCTACATGTCTTCTGTGAAGGAATCAGATGGTTGGTGCTTGGCCATTTCCTCTGCCGCTGGATTTTCTGTGCTCAAGTCAAGCCTCTCTGCCTGTTCCCTTTGCCCCTTCTGTATTTCAAACAGGTTGCCAGTCCTTTGAAGATGACATGACCTCTTATTTCCCATGCAAATGCAAAAAGCCCATGAGTGATGGAAGCCTATGTTGGCCAAGGATCCAAAGCCCGAATTACAGTATTAATAATAGGTCCAAACATGAACTAATGCAAAGAAGCTACCAATTACTTCAGGCAACAATAGATCAAAACCAAGAAACTCCTGATATACATTAAGCATCTCTTTGATTGTCCAATGCTTGAAAATCTTCAGCCCACACAGCCCAGGAGATGACAATTTGCCTTTTCAATTAATTATTTCTGCTGAACAGAAACTCCCCTGCATTTCTCTTGCTTCCTGCAGTATTTGCCTGCTACTTTCTCTCCTGCCTCTCCTCCTTTCAAATTACTCCAACTATTTGCATAACTTTCTCTGGTCGTTGCTCTACCTCTTACCTCTGCAGACGTCACTTGTCAAAGTGCTGCCACAAAGGGCTGTATTTTAATTTTGAATTTCCATGTCTTTGAAGCTGACATTTTCCATTAGATTAAAAAAAAAAAAAAAAAAAAAAAAAAAAAAANNAAAAAAAAAAAAAGAAGCCTCTTTCCTGCTGTGTACTGCATAAAGCACAGCTATGTACCAGCCACAGCTGCAGGTCACTTTGCATGGGCTGCCAAACCTGCTGGACACTTGGGAAAATGTGGCCATGCTGGCTGCCATCACCAGTACCCAAGAAACTGGGGAAGCTGAAACACATAAAGATTCGTGCATTTATGCAAAGTGATGCACGGAAGCTTGTGACAAAACTTGAAACTAAGTCCCCATCTCAGGAGTCTCCTTTTAGTCTCTGCTCCAGAGCAAAACTCATGCTGTATCGTGAGGTGCTACCCCCAAACTTGAACCTAAACTTTTTTACCTCAGTACACTGAGCTCTTCTCTTTTTGTGCTGGTCCTGATCTCTGCTGGAGGGCAGCAGCTTGCTGGGTTTAGAATTAAATGGCTCATTCACAGTTCCAGAAAGCTGCATAAGGCAAAAATGAGCCAGCACCGTAGGATTAGGCGAGAAACTTGTACTTTGCTTTACCATTGCCGAAGCTGGACTTTATACTGGTGTACATGGTTGAAAAAATCAGTTTCCTCACCATAAACAGAAAAAAAGAAAAAAAAGAAAAACCACCACCAATAAACAAACCAAAAAACAACAAAAAGCCATTGCAGATGGGCAGATCTGACAAATGTTACTGCAGCTAATTAATTGTTGCTTCCTGCTTAATTCCTGTTCTCTTTCTGGTATCCACTGAGCACATTTCTTACATATGTCTTAGCTGCTGAGCATCTTTTTAAAGTCAGTTTGACAGTACAAATGCACTATATTTAACTTATCCAAATGTATTTCAATGGTTTTGTACATTTATGATCATTTACCTGTGCAGGTATGAAGTAGTGGGTAAGCACATGTGCATGTGTGTGTACCTATGGAGATACATATATATCTGTATCTGTGTGCATATGCATGTGCATTTGTCAGAGATTTAGGGCTAAACAGTCATTTTTTACCACTTATGACACTTTTGTCCATGACCACTGTGGAGGACACGGCAGTGCTTCTCATTACAGGGATATACATACACACTGAGTACTCCTTGGGCATGTAGAAGTGATAAAGCACTCCTGGCACCCATCAGACAAATGCCTGTCACTACTGACTCTGCTCTGGACACCTTGAGAACGGAATTTCAGCCTGTCTCTTGTACTGATTTTGATGTTCAGGCATGTGCCTGCATTTCTTTAGAGATCTGGATTAATTAACTGAAGCAGTACCTTGATGATGTCCTGTAATAAACAAGTGTTTAACACCTACCAAGCTGCTGCTGCCAACAGAGCTGCAGGCATTTACATAGCCAAAAAATTTGTTTTTGCCATGGTACTGACTTCCCTTTTCCTCAAAATTGGCCTTTTACTTAAAGGGCTTTAGAGTCAATAGCAAGTGGTGGTGGTGAGGACCCAGCTTTGGTGTGTCTGTGCAGATGTGGAGTCCAGATGTGGGATCAGCAGCTGAAAGCAGCACCCTTCTTGTGCTTAGTTATTTCTTAATTGAAATCTGCAAGGAGAAAAAGCAAACAAAACCACCCAAACCTTAAGCAGTATTTCTCCCCACAGGTTGTGAGTCCTGCTTGTCCTCTGTTTCTCCACAAAATACAACATCTATCCTTTATTTCTCAATTTAGAAGTTAAAAGAGATCTTGCACACTCAGCAGAAGCCAAGAGTTTTGCGTTTCAAAGAAGCAAACTGCTGCGAAGCAGCTGATGGCTGGGAGCCTGATGCAGGAACATGGTGTTGGGACTTCCTCTATCAAGATGCCTCACCTCTTCTGGGTGTCATGGTGGCCGCGTGATCTCTTCTGAAGCCACATTGATCCTCACTAATGTGCACAAACCACAGCTCCTCTGGGGTACAGGAGGAGGTGGGCAAGGCCCAGCCCACACCGCCACGTGGTGGGGCTCCACTGGCAGCTGTTGACGTGAAGGAAGGGAGCTCAGATGGTGTGGTCGACTTCTCTCAAGATGATCAGCAAAGAGACTGATGAGTGACTTCAGCCTGACTACCTTATTCCCCTGGGTCTCTTTTTTGGCATTACAGACATAACAGCTACTCAACTTCCTAACGAGGCAGCATAATGAGCAATGTTCATTACTCAAACATTACATGCATACAGTCAGCAGTTAATTTCTCTGTTGGCACTATTCAGCATCATGTCCTAAAAGAATTTGCAGGTATTTAAGGCCAGAAAGGAACGATTTTGACCATCCAACATGAAATCCTACACGGCCTCAGCTTAGAACTGTGTCTGTCTTCCACGTTGTCATCTCCAGGGCTTGGTAGGAAAATGGCCTAAATATGGGACTTGCCAGCATAATGGAGCTTTGGGCCTCAGATACATAAAAGGTTTTTTTGGAAAACCATGAATGAAAATAGGTCTGAGTGAGCAAGCAAGCACCTGGAGAGGTCATCCACATGGACCCCAAGAGGGCTCCTTACTCAGAAGGCTGTTGAAAGCTGCTTTGAAGGTGTTTTCCATTTGTATCAAAGCTGCAAGGCAGACGCTTCCCTGGGGAGGCACTGACCTCTTCCTGGAAGGTAAAGGTTAGTGAATATAAGAAAATAAAACAAAACAACAAAAACCAACAAACAAAACAAAAACAAATGCCCCCAAACCAGTCATCTTTCTTTTCTTCTCAGTTTAGGTCTTGTCACTACAGGAGCTCAGGAGCAGATACTCAGCCCAGGCCAAAGTTCATCTTACCTCATCTTGGATGCCTCGGTTAGCAGCATAGGAACCCAAGCAATCCCTTCAGCCACGGGACAGAGAAAAATCACTGCAATGGGTAAAATACTGCTCTGGTCCCAAATCTTCCAGGAATGGTGTCTTGCTTTACATGGCCAATTTCTTATGTGGGCAACCTGGGGCAAATGCTTTGCGTTTTCTTCACTTTTCGACTTCTTCTCAATTTTCCAACATGGCCACCATGTTTTCTCAGTGTTGTAACCAAGAAGTGTTTCTTATTCATGTAATGTACCATTTATCCACTGACGCAGACTGACTGTGCTTCCTCCTTGTGAGTCTGTGGTGTAGATACAGGCGTTCTCTGCTTGCCCCGTCACTGTAGCCTGGAGTGGCTGCAAGACAGCATCATGGGGGGCTCAAGACAATTTGGGGGGCCCTCAGGAGGCTGAATGATCCTGTGACCCCCTCTTGCAGCCACACCACATTATAACCACAGCGCAAAAGGAAACCACCTGTACGCACACTGACTTCCTGCATCTACCAGCTCTGATATCAGAGCCAGCATAGCTGTTACTTACAGTTCTGTGAGCACTGCGGGGATTTGTGTTCCCCCTTTCCAGGTCCCCTTGATGAGAAGCAGTGGGACCTCCTGACCCACCTCTGGGGTTGTGATCTGAAGTTTGGGTTCTCCTGCCCTCCCAGCCCCTTACCTCACAAGGTGCCTGCTGGTTAGTAAATCCCTTCTGCCTGATACTGCTATAGGATCATAATACGGGAACTGTAGGGCTAGGAGCACTCCTGGCAGGAAGGATGGAGAAGCTGTAGGACATGCCTTCACATGCTGCTGGCGAAGATGGGTTGCATCATGGCTCAGGGGCCAGGGGACTGGGCTAGGAACCTCTGGGCAGCCCTACACCTCTGCAACCATTTCAGACTTGTCAAGATATCTCACAGCAGGCCACCAAGGCACTAAGCGGTGACTTAACATGGTCTCTGCAGCGAGGATGAGCTCCTCCACCTGGAGAGTTACCATGGGAAGTTCCCACCTAGCAATAACTGGTCTCCCTGATGGGGTGGTGTAAGCTAGAGGATTTTAGCCTGTCTAGCCAAAGCCTCCTCCTTTATTTTTGCCGAACACACCAGCTGTTGGTATGGGTTATGCCAAGCATGATGGGCTGTCAGCTGCTTTTACTTGCAGGAGTCACAGGGGGGATGCAGCGCAGCAAAGTGTTCTGAGATCCAATTCGTTTCAGCCAGACCAAAAGAAGTTATTATTCGTGGGGACCTGCTGAGCTGTGATGGCTCTGGAGCAGGGCCCTGGAGAGCAGCAGCACTGGATCCGATTTGTCAGACCCCTGAGCCTCCTGCAGGCGTGCCTATAAACCTAAAAGCAGCCGATCAGGTGATGGAGCAGAGTCAGGGAGATAAGGCCACGTTTCCCTGCTGCAGGAGTTCAGCCCTTCAAGGGTAAATGCCAAGGAAGTAAATCATCCCTAGCTCAACTCATTTCTTGTTGTCTTTCACGAACGATATCCTTAACCCCTTTGTGCGCTGAGCCATGCTTTTGCTTGCAGCCTGCCTGTTGGTGATGGAGGTGGAAGGGACGTCTAGGTGAGGTGGGGTTGGCTTTGCAGGCATGTCAGCAGGGTAGCATCAGCATCACCATGGCCCTGTTGGAAACTGTAACCCAGCATTGCTGCCCTCTGCCAGTAGTGCTGCCTGATCTGTGTTAAGTATCAGCCCCTCGTGATGTGTATTGGGAAGAGGGCAGCGAGGCTTGGGTTAGAAGTATCTGTGGAAAAGCAGGCTGTGATGCATGGAAAAGGGAATTCTCGTGCCTTGGAAATGTGCACCATGAGGGAAGGTGGTTTTGGGGTGTCAAGAAGCTACAGACTGAAGGCAAAGGATGCACCTGGGGGGCAAGTTTGGTCCTAGGCTATGGCTCATCCAGGGCAGAGAGGCATGGCAGCAGCTTGCAGGTCCAGGTGTTTCCCAGCACCCAGGCATGATGCAAACTACATGTGGGGCACTTTTAAAAAGCAGACATCGCTAGAGTTTACACCTCTTTTATTAGAAATAAGACACATTCATTTTGTGCTCTGAAAACTGTACAGAAAAAAAACCTGACGAACACAGAGAGGAGGCAGGGGAAGGCATGGCACGGGGCAGGGTAGGGTGAGGGAAAACAGAATTAACCGGAGGAACTGAGCAGAGAAAGTCGAATATCAACAGTTATTAAACAAACATTTATCTCTGTAATTACATAACACCGTTAATGTCCTGCAAGTCGGCTGGAGTGAATGGGTGAATGGGAAAGGTCGAAGGGAAGAGGAGAGGCTCGGTTGGGCAGGGGAGGGGAGAAAAAAAAGAGAAAAGATTTAAAACACAGTATAAAGATATCTGTATGCTAAAATTCATTATTTGTAATTATAATAATTACAATATCATACAACCCGGCATCTGAGGGAGGCCTTTGTGCTTTCCTGTTTCATAGAATAATCTAAAATTGGACAATAATATCACAGTTTTTGTAAGTAATCATTTTCCCTATTTTTAAACTATTTGGATTTTTTTTTAAAATTTTTTCTTTCCATCCATCATATTATACACCTAATGGCAAGGTAAATGCCAGTATCCTTAAAGATCAATAACCCAGATGGCCCAATGAAAAGCTGAAGCAGAGATGTTTGCATGTCAAGCAACATCTCTCAGTGGGGGAACTGGACACACAACTGGAGTCAGTGACTGTTTCACCTCTTGTATTCATTGTTAGCTTTTTCCTGAAGAATGATAAAATCATAATAATAATAAAAAAAGAAACCCAAAAGTGCAGTAATAACTCGGACCCTGATCAAGCTTTGCTGCTGTCTGGCACAGTCCAGCCACTCACAACCACAGGCTTGGCACCGCACATCTCCAAAGCTGGGAGAGTTGTTCCAAATGTCAGACACTGCTGGGAATGGTTAAAAAAAAAAAAAGAAAAGAGAAGAAAAAAATGTCTATGTGGAATGCCAGTGGTATATTTTTTAATGATAACGATATTGCACAACACTTTTGGGGGTGAAATGTAGATAAGATTTTTTTGTAAATAGCCTTGAGAAATGTCTAATGAAAAAAATGTTTTGTTACGTTTCTCATGGTGAAACAAAAAAAGACAGCATTTTATGATGAGGAATGTCCCTCTCTCCTGACCAGCTTCACCTGCTCCTTCTTGTAGGACCACAAACCTGCCCGCTGGCTCTGGGCAGTGGGGAGGGAGAAGAAGAGCTGGCGAGGGGAAAATAACCAAAGCCCAAAATGAATAAAACAAAGCAAAACATTGCAAGCAAGAGGCAAAGGGGCCGTGTGTTCCCACCATCCCAATCTTTCCACGGAGTAACTTGCCTTCCACCTTCAGCAGGTGGCATCCTCACCCCATGCCTGCGCGGTCCTATGGCACAGAAAGGCATTCGAAATGACAAGAGCCAAAGAAAAGAAAGGTCTCGGGTTTCAAGTTCTCTTTTTATTGAAGAAAAGAAAAGAAGAAGGAAAAAAATAGATTTTTTTTGTTTGTTTGTTTGTTTCCAAGTGGACGTTATTCATGTTTTCAGTTTGTCTCAATGTCCTAAGGCAACATCTCTGTATACCAAATATCTCCAGGTACCTCAGTAGATCTGTCTTTCCCTCTTTCTCTCTCTGCCTTCCAGGGAGGGGCAGCTTGGAACAAATCTGAGTCCGAAAGCAAGGAAAAGTAACAGAAAAAAAAAAAAGGATGAGGCCAAACAGACCTTCGCAAGGCCTGTGCTGAGTTTATCTATGTAACAGTCAATGAAATGACCTACATTCTTCTTGTTGGTCTGTTTTTCTAACACCTTCAACCCTCTCCCTGGAGATGGGGCGAGCAGGTTTTGGAGGTGGTTCCTTCCTCCTGTGCTTGTCCCACTCCTCAGGGTGCACAGGAGCTCCACCAAGGAGGGCTGAGAGGAGAAAGCCCCACTTTACCTCTCCACCTAAGCCATGGGTGACGTGACTCTCGCCGCCACTTCCCCCCGGTCCCTGTAAGGACCCACTGTGGAGTTGCCAGGACGCTAGGTCATGGGGTGGCACGGAGAAGTGGGGACGTCTTTCTCGGCCACCACTTGGCACATCCCAGCTCCTTCCTTCTCAGATGAGCCGGTGAGGGAGAGGTGGGGAGCAAGGACTGGCAAGGGATGCCACGGACCCTCAAGGCTGGGTCTCCTCCAGGACCTACAGCCAGACCGCATCCTGGCGAGGCTTCCGCTGGCGTCACCTCTTGTGCTCCCCAAACAATCTTCTTTTTCGACCTTCTTGGCCCTTTGCGGTGGCTGCTGGGTGTCCTTCTGCACCTCCTGGTGGCAAAGCAGGAAGGCTCCTGGCGTGTGGCAGCGGCCCAAAAGCATCTGGATAGGGCTCTTCCCCAGCAGCTCCTCCCCACCCTCTGCCTCCTCCTCGCTCTCTTCCAGGCTCACTTCTTCTCCAGTCCTACCTGGGAAAGCTCGTGTTGTCCTGAACCTACAGCTACTATACTCTATAAAGTAATATTCCCCCTCTCTGCTGAGAACAATACAAAAGTTACTCCGGCTTACCAAAGGTTTCAAAAGAAACCAAACATTTCTCTCACTCGGTTCCGATTTAATTTAATCATTTCTTTAAAACGTGTTTTTGTTTGTTTGTTTCGTTTGTTTTCTGGAAAAAAAAGTCCCTTTCTTCCCTTTCCGCTCAGACCTCCGTCTGAAGGTCAATAATGTCTTGTCCCACCAGAGGGATGGTGGCCCCTGTTTTCTCCCACTCTACAGTTTTTAGTTCTAGGGGAGACTGTGCCACAGGTTCGATGTCCTTTTTAACCCATGCCGGTGGGGACTGGACTTTCCTGATTCCTTCCCAGGGTCTCTTGTTTGGTGTCTGCTGTTTTTCCTGCTGCGAAAGTGTAAGAAAGGAGAGAGAGAAAAAAAAAAAAAGACAAGAGAAAGAGGTTAGTGCCCATGCAACAAATGCCATTTTTTCACCTTCTTTACATTTATATCAAAGTAAATTTTTCCCACAAAACTCCTGATCCAAGATAACGTGTGTTTTCAATGAAATTTGCACTCCTTGTGTAAACTAACTGTCTATTTTCAGGAAGAAAATCTAAACTTTTTTTTTCATTGCTATCTCTAACACAATGCCTAGATACTTCAGCTTTCAGCTGAGGCTTTTGCCACTCACAACTCCAATAAAAAAAACTGAAAATGATTTTAAGAATTTAAGACCTTTTTGTATTTCTACAGGAAATCCCCATGTCAAAATCCAGATTACAAGGAGGTCTTTTCGAATGTACATCAACTTAATTTTATACAGATGCAAATACATTCATTATGTAGCATGGCTATTTATAGGCTACAGAACTGCAGCAAAGCACGCTAACTACTTTGCCAATGAACCCATGCTGTTTGATGGGCTGGATGTCAGTTCTGAATTTAAAAGCATTTCTGCCAACTCTACACCAAGCCTTTGAGGCTTTATTGACTGCTATTAGCCCACTCCCCTGCCAGCGTCCCACCATGGTTATCAATTCAGAGAATATCTTGCAAAGTTTTTGCTGGTATGCACCAAGATAAGACTCTGAGGAGAGCTGAGGCTCTGTAAAATGAGTGAACTCTTCAGTGCGTATATGAAGCAGAGTCCATGCAAAGATTTTAAATGAGTTTTTCCACTAAGCTTCTGCCCCCCACCAAGAGTGATGCTTTTCACAGTTAATTATCCCCACAAAACACTCCAGCACTGGGTGAGAAAAGGCTTCCCTGCACGTGACAGGAGCACACAGCCCTTTTGAGCCACCTGCCAAAGGGAAAGTGATGGCTAGCAGAAAGGGTGGGAGGGAAGGCAGTTGCATGGGGGGTGCCAAGGAGAGGAGAAGTCTGGGGTAGAGGTGAGGAGACATATGCAGGTCACATGCAGCTCAGGATGTGACACAGCTCGATGCTGTCTCCAGGATGTACTGATGAGGGGAGATGAAGCCACACGTAGACTGTGGTGTCACGACTGCTCTGTAGGATGCTGCAGAGATCACTGCAGCCCCACAGAAAACCTAAATACCCATCTGCTACACAGAAATCCGCTTGCCTTGGCTTCTGTTTTTGTCCCTTCCTAAGAGTCTCTATGTAACCTGTGATTTATCCCACCTCCATGCTGCAATGACTATGGGAAAGGCATTGCACCTTTATCCCAACAGGGAGGGCTTCCGTCACATCACCCAAGCCACAGATTCTCTTTTTCCAAACTTTTACCCTTCATATAAGGTGTGTTTGAAGTTGTCCCTGCATCCCTGCAGCTGCCCATGGGAAGAAGGCTCTGGGTCATTTGGTGGCCAGAGCATGCTGAACGTGGGAACCAGGTAAACCTAGTCGTCTCTTCAATGGGAAGAGAAAGCATTCTGGAATTATCTTTGTTTTAATTCAAAAGGAGAAAAAATAAAAGACCTTTGAAAGAGAATTGCTTTTTTTTTTTTTTAAATGAAGTTTTGGAAAAGTATTGTTCAGAAGAAAGCAAAACATTTCGGTTTTTGAATTCTGCAGCTGTGGTTTTCATTAAACTCTATGACACACAGCCTTTCTTATGCCATGTGTTATTCTTACTTTATTCCACGATGTAGCACAATGCTGACTAATAGCAATATGACAGAAAAGGTGATACGATTGTTGACTTATTGCATTATCTATTTTGGAACTCATATAAGAACCACTGTTACTAAAACCCGAAAACTTTTCATCTCTGTGTGTGTTTTAATGAGACAAGTTTGAGACTTCCTGAAGTGAAACTTTTACCTGTGGTGTTTTCGCAGACCATTAGTCTGCCATGAAAACATGCAGTGGGAAGGTACACAAAAAGACAACAGCATAAACAGAGCAAAAACTGAAATGAAACTACAAGTTTCCCAAAAGGTGAAGAATAAAAAACTTAGCCAGAGCAGCTCTTTTCAACGCAAAATATTTTGTTTTCTCCCACAATTGTTGTAGTGCCACAAGTTTTCAGTTACTGATGTCTACAGCCATGTTATTTAACAGAGAGCAGTACGAAAGATCATATGCTAAAGCTCATAAATAATTCCATCTTTTCTCTCAAATGAAAGCTCTTCTTTGATGGCATTATTTACAGTCACCTTCAGCATCAGGTCCTTCTATTTCCATCCAATCTCTGCTTTAACAGTCCCTCTATCTGCCACACTCCTGACCTTCAGCCTCTCCTTCATGCTGTAAAGACGCACCCAAATCTGATCACGTACACTGGACGTGATTAGCGAAACTCAGAGCTGTTCTTGTAATAGGTTGCTTTTGAGCAGCAAATCCATATAGGGAAGAGAAATTGGAAAAAAAAAAATGAGCAAACAAAAAAAACAAACAAAAACCAACAAAACAATTACGAGTTCAGATCTACAGCAATGACCTCTGATCGGATCTGTCACTGAGGAACAGGACATAAGGGTTACAATAATTACTCAATAGTGTTAAAAATGGACATTAAATGTTGGGAATTATTAAGAAAGGATAAATGTTGGGAAATATTAGGAAAGGAAGAGAGAATGAAACAGAAAACATCACTGTGACAGTGCTCAACTCCACTCAGCGCCTGAGTCTTGAATATTATGTGGTCTCCATAGGCTTCCTGAGAGACCTCCCCAGAAAAAAGGATATAGTGAAAACACTGAGGGTGGCCACTTTACAGCCATGAACAAAGTTATTGAGCATGTTCTGTAGGAGGAAGGGTTATACAGGCTAAGACTTTTCAGCCTTGAAAAGAGATCGCAGATGGACCTGACAGAGGTCTATGACACTTAGTGGCTTGTTGATGGTAGGAACAGACGGTAGTATCTATCTCTTCCAACCTAAGAACTACAGAGTATGATGACATATCAAGCAGTGCCTGGCCCAGAGTGAGCCCTAGGAGCTGGTCCTGCACACAGTGCCCAACTGAACTGCACACCACCTTTCCACAGCTCTGAGCTGATGCTGAAAATGGCCAAAGTTACAAAAAATATGCAGAGACATTCACAAAATGAAAATCCATTGAATGCTACGAAGTGACTCAGTTCTGCTTCAGGGGGTCTCTGAGCACATATCTCTGGAGGCTGGGGTTGCTTTTTGAGGATGCACTATCACATGCCTGCCCTGCTCTTTTATTTTCCCAAGCTGCTTTAAACTCTGCCAGGGAGAGGAAGCAGGGCCGGACTGTCTTTGGGTCTGAGCTGGTGCAGTTCTTCTTAGCTAGCTTATCAGTGTGGTGAGTGATCTAGTGATGATGGGTTTAGTGACTCCAAAGATATCTACTTAAGGCTAGAAGATGAAGTGGAGTCTCAGGAGATCAGCAAATAGAGACGGGAGGCTTGCTTTTAGCTTGCACTTCCCATAAATGAATTAGACTTCTCTAGCGATGCTGTGAACGGAGCCACCTCTGGGATGGGATGCATCAGCTTTCCACCACCACACACCAGCATCTCATAGAGCTGCATACATGGTCGTGCCCCGTGCAGAAGGACTCGATGACCTGTCAGCTCTCCATGGAGAACTGGGCAGGTCAAGTGCCATCAGCCTGGCTGAGCTCTGGCAAGGACGCTGGGAGACAGAAGAAAATCTTCTCCTCTTGGCAAGAGGCACCCTGGGAATTGGTAGCAGACTCCTGGGAACAGCGGTCTTTTTTTTTCCTTCCATATGGAAAAGGTTTTTCTCGCTTCTCAGCCACTTGAATGGCATATAGGAAAGGCCACTGGGCTCACGCTTCAGCTCTGGCACTGTCCTCCAGCCATGCTGTGGGGTCTTAGCAGGAGGGAAAACCTAGCTATGCACAGAAAAGAAGAAAAAACCTGAAGAGAGGGTTGTGTAATCTGGCTGTAAAAGGCGCTGGTGCTGGCCTGGGGCCTAGCACCTCGGAGACAGCCAGGAATGGGCCGAGACAGGAGCTGAAAGCAGTGGAGGCTGCTCTGCCAATAACTCAGAGAGACAGAGCCATTACTCTGGCCTGACACAACCCATGAGCTTCTGTTGGGGAAGGGGAAAAATATTTATCGGTTCCTGTCAGAGTTTAAGAAGCGTTTAGACCATGCTCTCAGTCACATGGTCTGAATTTTTGGGTAGACTTGTGTGGAAGCAGGAGCTGGACTCGATGATCCTTGTGGGTCCCTTCCAACTCGGAACATTCTATGATTCTATGATTCCTGCCTGGTGCCAGGATGGCGGAGCAGAGTGCTTCGTCGGAGGGGTGGGAAGGGAGGGAGTGTCCAAGCTCAAGGCTGGGGTGACACCTGCTGCGCGGGGCAGACTGGAGGTCTGCATCACCCTGGTGGCATTTGGAGTCTCCTTTGCTCACCTACCGCTTTCATTTTGGCTGCACGTCTTAAAGGCAAGGGAAAGGATTTGGGATAAAAGGAACTCAGAGGCAATGCCAACATAACCACCCCAAATCCCTAACCAAGACAGAGGTAAAAAGTGCGTTGAGACTGTCCACAAGGCCACCTCCACCTAAAGCCAGTCCTGCAGACGGCAATGGGTCAGCTGTGCTGGACTCAAGGTGGCTGTGGAAGGAGGAACCTCCCTGCCTGAGGCTCTTCTGCACCTGGACTCCATGCTGCCTTCAAGAGCCTCCCCTACGATCCTGACTTGCTTCACCCACAGTACCCAGCTCCTGGCGCAACTCTTTTGCTTAGGAGCCGTGTCAGTGTGCTGCATAAATACAGCACGGGAGACTGACTGCCTGTTGTAAGACACGGCTTTCATTTCACACTTCAGTCAAAACCAATGAAATGTGCAAGCTGCTAAGCTGTAGCTCCTCATTTTTTTATTTTATTTTTTCTATTCTGTGTTCTAATACTCAAATTTTATGGTTACCCTGAATGACCTGAGGAGGAATTCAATGCTTTCTACAAAGCACTCTGGGATAGCTCCCCTAGAACCAGCTACTCCCACGCTGTGCTCGTTGCCTCCAGTGTCAACTTGAAGGATATTTCATGACCCAAATGGTCTCTCCCCATGACACTGATGACTCCAGGACCAGAATGAAGTTATTCAGAGCGTATAGCAGGAATCTGAAAGATAAATGTGGCTCACGCTGTCTAATCCATCTTTGGATCAATGTCGAAGAAAAGTGATTAGAAAATGGGAAAGCTTTCTTGTTATTTTACAGAATGATAAATTTTCCTTTCTTTGTTTGAAACAAGTTGCAATTACTTTTTTTTATGCTACAGAACTTCGAAGATGATACTTTTTGTTGTTCATTTAAGAGAAAAGTGAAATAAGAGGAACCGAGTTTTTAGAATTTAATTTTTTGGGGAAAAAAAAGAAATAATATGTTTTTAACTTGCATTGATGGAAATCATTTAGAAAACTTGAAATATGCATTCGCTGGAGTATAAAAACACGTCTTCTGCTTCTGCATCATGTGAAGTTCAGATGGTCTAACCTGTAGGGTTTGCTCTGAGCCAGTCTAGTGAGACCACGCGCAGCTGACGAGAACAGGCACTGAATTGAGGAGTTCTGTTGTAGACCCTTAAGAGCACTTTCCACACACTCATAAACAGCTGCTTGCCTGAAGGTTGTAGAGAAAGCCAGTTGGTCCCACGAGCATGAGGAACAGGCTGTTCTCCCTGTTAATTCCATCCAGTTAATATACTACTCTTTTTTGCACAATGTCTATGGTCTACTGTGGAGTCCGCTGGTGGACATGGACAAATGGGTGTTCTCCATACTGTTGAAATCATTAAAGGCTCCCCCATGCCTCAGAGGGGCACCCAGGGATGCCATGAGGTGATCAAGAGCACCCAAAGCACGATTCCTTATAGAGTCCTTTGCTGAACCAGTCCAAGCAGGAGCTGAAATCTGCTGGTGGACACAGAATGGTTTTGGAGCAGTTGATACCTGCTTAGCATCAAAGGGCAAGGCAGGAACTGACTGTCGACACAGAAGATACTGGGAATGAAATGTCTTTCTGAGAAACACTAACTGACGCCTGATACTTTGGACATGGGTTATCGGATGATCTCCAGGAGGAGGGGAACTGCTGATTGATGGTATATGGGACACCGGGTAGCTGACAGATGGTTTATGGTGGAATGAATTAAAATTTGACACACTTTTCATAACTGAATTTATTGTGGTAATTATTATACTTTATGTAGCATTCCTCCCTATAACAGTTACTATAATTTGTCTTTTAATAGTTGTCAATTACCAAAGCCTTTGAAAAGCACAGACAGTATTAAACACGTGGCACAGAGGAGACACCCTACCCATAAGTGGAGCTTCTCTTGCAGAAGAACACGGACTCCCAGTTTTCTAATCCCTCAGTAAGCAAAAGCCTGTGTTTTGGCACAATCACCACCATCTGAACCTCAGCCCATGCAAAGAGGTTCCCATGAAGAGAAGCTGTATTTTCCCACCTGGGAGCAGAGCTGCCAGCTTCTGAGCCAGTATGAAAAAGTCCAGGTAGCCAGCAAGCAAGGGAATTAATTGTGTCACACAGCAATGAGAACAGTGTAGACTAGCAATGAGCTACAACACTGATCAATAGTCCTTTTTTCTCGCTACTGTTAGATGCCAAAGCAAGCGCTGGTGGGATGGGCACATCCTGCTGGTGTCTGAAGGGGAAAGCTAAGAAAAATCTCGACCTGAGAAGACGAAAATGAGTAATCAAGCCAGAAAGAGTTTAATAGAAAACAGAGGAAAGTCACAGAACGGCAGAAAAAACTTCTTATCTTTTTCCACTGGGTTTTGGAGCAAGTGCTGGTCCAGGATCAACAGAGAGATGGGACTGGATTTCAGAGCTGAGCTTAGAGTTGAATTACAGAACGAGTCCAGAGCCTTTATGTGAAGTTCAGGACAAAGCAAAAGCCAATTGAGCTGTAGAGAGCTGAACATAGTGAGCAGCTAATAAGTAAGAACAGTCACAGCAGAGAAATTTGAAGAGCTCTGTTCAGCACGGCTTTCGTTGACCTCTGCACAAATAAAGAGCTGCTGTTTGAAACGAATGCAAAGCCAGACGCTGGCAAGGAGAGAGGAATATGTATGTGATTCAGACTTCTCTAATAGAGCTGGATTAAAGGGCTCCTGCCGAGGGGGAAGGCAGGAGTGTCAATTCCGTTGCCTTCAAAGCTGGCATTAAACACAGAAGAAACAAAGCCCTGGCTTACCCTAAAGGCTGCAAAGTCTCCACTTTCATATCATGGTGTTGCAGAGCACAGGGACCCTTCCTGATGTCCAGCCCAAGCACTGGAACCTCTTTAGCAATTAACTCACAGGGAGGAGCAGTGTTGAAGATACTTTACCCTGACAATACAGATCTGTGCAGGAAAATCTTTCCCATGTGGTACAAAGTAGCTTGAAAGTAGCCACCGTCCTGCTTTAATGTGGATGGTTCTTGGCTGAATAGGAAACGTGTATGTATGGGGAAGAAGGGAAAAAATTGCATGCTTGAGCCTACAGACTGCCAGGCAAAGGGCAGGTTTTTAAAATGAGAAACAAACTTGCAGCTAGGTTTCCTGCAACAGGACCTTTTTTTTTTTTTTTTTNCTTTTTTTTTTTTTTTTTTTTTTTTTTTTTTAGCAATCAGGTGGCTAAAGCACCCCTCAAAGTGATGGGAGTGATTAAGAAGGAAGAACTCTGCTGTCTGAGTCAGTAGCAACCTAACGCTTTAACATGCATCCATTTGGGCAGCAAAATGTGCCTTAAAGCTGCTACAAAGAGATACCTGGGATCCTCACAGCTTGGATGAGTCAGGCTGGCTGAGTCTCAGTCCTGACCGAGGGAGAGCAGAGGACCCAGTTACTGGAGCAGCCTGCAGGATGGGCCTGCGCCACCAGCGCTTGCTTTGGCATCTAACAGAATAGTGAGAGAAAAAAGGACTACTGCTCAGGACTACTTTTCAGACTCACAGCAGTCTTAAAAGTGCTTGGTGGATCCTAGATGCTGAGAGCACTTTTAATTATTTTAATGACTTAGAATGTGTGGTGTCGGTGGCTGTTTTTTTTTGATGCAAACCCTGCTTTGGTTGCCTCCAAACCTTTGGTTCCCGTCATGCTTTCTGGCTACAAATAAGCTGTCTAGAGGATAAATATTCAGACCTCTCAGACGTTTCAACAATGATAGCTCATTGATTCTCTGCTCAGGGTCTACGCTGATTCTCAGAATGGTCTGGGATAAACTGGAAGGGCAACAGTGTGCAACCTCCACACACAGCCTGGCTGCAGGCTGGCTGCAAGGCAGCTGGGAGGACAAGCAAAATAAACCCAGCTGTTCCTGAGTCAAAGTCCCTTTTGGGGGACAGAGATGATCCAGCATAACTGGAGCAAAGGAGTCTTGCCAACTACCTTGTAACCTCCCTTTGAATTAGAGCACATTTTCCAAAAATCATCCCCAGCTTCCTTGCTTTGTTTGAACTTGAAGACTGCAAAAGAAACAAAACTTACAGTAGCCCATGATAAGGTCATAGAGAGGTCTAATAGTGCATTAAA
This sequence comes from Chauna torquata, assembly GCA_013399475.1. Classification (NCBI taxonomy): domain Eukaryota; kingdom Metazoa; phylum Chordata; class Aves; order Anseriformes; family Anhimidae; genus Chauna; species Chauna torquata. The sequence continues at coordinate 20,175 of VXAL01007256.1, read as the reverse complement.
AATTTGACTTTTCAACTTGCAGTCATCAGATCTTCCTGTATGTCAGTCTGCTAACATTTTAATGTTATCATTCCCTAGCACTGAAAGTTAGATTTGGGTAATAGTGTCTACATCCCTGATTAGTTCATAATGACACATATGTGTGAGACCCATTTATTCACCTGCAGCAGTGTGGCAGTCTAAGCTTGAATGTAGGTGGATGTGTGCTCCTGTATGCTTCGAACAGGCATCTTGCTGAACAATGTAATTTTAATCAAGAATAGCTGAGCATGCTTCCAATGGGAGCATTTTTATAGTTGAGGTTCATATGTAAGAAAGTCCGTGTCATATGGAATAGATTTCACGGAATAAATTGAAAAAATAAACCGCAGGAAAATCCATGTTTGTTGTCCAGAGAAGGACAACGCTGTGCTACTGTGCTCTGAGGCCCGAAGTTTAGCATTAGCAGTGTGCTTTGGCTTGTAGCAAAACTAACTGCAGCAGACACTGGTGCCACAGTCTTTCCTGGGAACGCATTGAATATGGTCAGGTAGTATTCCCGTTCTCCTAACTGCCTACCTCTGACACACCATCCTGGCAACACTGCTCATTAGTAAGATGATGACAGGTCATTTGATGGCTGTGGGGACACCCGAAGCTCAGTGGGGTGTGGATTAGGCTCCAGACCTCTGCTGTAGCCATTTTGACTCGAAGGGCTACGTGCGATGGCTAGCAGCGGCGCTGCAGGGTGCTTTGCATCACAATTATGCTTCAGCACTTCACTGGATTAAAGCCTCTGATTATAGCCAAGAAAGCCTGCTTGGAGATAGGGGTAGGCTGCACACCACCGCAAGCTTTTACCAGAAGAGCTTGTTTAGCCCTGGGGGTTGGCTCTCCTGGCTACGTCCAGAGCAGGATGCTGTGATGGTGTAAGGCTGTTACTCCTCGAGCTGGGGCTGGTGTCTCCCATCCTCACCTAGAGGAGCAGAGTCTACTGCATCCCTTTTTGCCACATCGTTATAGAAAAGAGATCTTCCACCCCTGTGACCTCCAGTGCAAGGGAGCAGAGAGGTCTAAGCAAAGGACTCCTTGGCTGCTGGGTGAGGGGAAAGAGTGATTCTTCCCCAGACTTGCCTCCATGTCCGTAAGATGAGAGACAAGCCCAGATGCACATGTCAAGGCTATCTTTAACAGGGCTTGGGTCATTCTCAGCTCAGCAATTCTTTTCAGAAATTGACCTTGTAAAGGAGAAAAGCCGAACAGCTCAAATGTGCAGGAGTCCCTGATGATGTTTCCAGCTCTGCCAGCAACTACCCTGGGATGGTGGGTAAAGGGCAGTCCTCTTTATCTTTGAAGTGTACACTGCAGTAATACTTATCCAAAGTTTAAACATGTCAGTGTACTCGGAGAGGAAGAATATATGTGCTGGTACAAACCTTCAGATCTTTGCTGAAGATCTGCTAAAAATCATGTTTTGCAACTGAAGTTGGAGAAATTCTTGACAGTAAACACATGTGATGGCTGAATTTTCAATCCCCCTTCCTAAAGAGACAGAAGATTTGTTCTTCCTCTTCCTCCCATTCCTCTGTAGGTGCTTTCTTCCAATTTAACTACGCAATAATTAATCTGAAATGAACTATGTATCTAGAATGACAGGGTGATCCGTTTTGGACAGTGTACTGAGAGGACTAGAGTTTACATCAAAAGCAAAAAACAAACCAATCCCTAATTAGGGGCTGCACCATTCCAATGAATTTGCAAAGGAAGTCTCTTCTATGCAGACTTTTAATCGAAGTCTCAGCAGCAGCTTTCTGACCTTGGAGTTGAAGGAGGAGAGATGAATTGCAAGAAGATTAGGGAAAGCATCGTGTCTTGGAAAGGACTTAGGACAATGGGACATGCTGCCAGGAGAGGCTGGGAAACTGCCAGGGCTGGAGAGAGGCTTGGTAGCTTGACTTTGTGGTTGCTTATTTAAAAGTGAAATCAAAGACACAGCAATGCAGGCAGACGGACTAGACCCAGTAAAGGTCCTTTCTGCTCTGTGCTACTATGTGTGAAAGGGTTCAAGGGTATTCCAGGATCCTTACGACCTTGTCCATGCCCACAAGGGAAGGAGTTTCCTACCAGCGAAGGAATGTGTTTGGAGTCATGCATTATGAAAAGGTTTGGGACTGGTCTACAATGCTCTTCAATACAAAACAAAAGCCAGACTTACACTAACGTTAGTTTTATCACTTCCACCAGAAGAAATACTCCATCGTTTTAAAACCTAAACATGCACAAAAGAGAAACATTTCTTCTGTAGTTACTTTAATCCCTGATATCCCCAGTCTGCCTTCTCAGGACAAGCTGAAGATGGGACATGATTTCCAGTGGGGTCCCCAGCAGCACATGGCAGAAAAAGGGGTGAAGAAAGATATTTATTTTCCTTTGTACTGCCTTGGATGTTACTCAACCAATACCCACTAACTTGCCAATACTGATCTTTGCAAGCTCCCCCTCCCAGAAAACATCCAAGGAAAAATCACAACTTGAAAAAGACTCAGTCAAGATGCAAAGGCCACCTTCACAGCTTCTTTCCAGCAGTTCAAAGCTCTTTGATGCTGACTCTGGCAACTTTAATTCTAGCTAGATTCAGATGCATCTCTGAAATGCCCTAAACATCTCATTCTATAATATATATAACTCCTGCAAACATACCACAGATTAGCTTTTACATGGTGTTTAGGCATTTCTGACTCTTATGGCTGTGGCATACCTAAATAGGAAAAAGCACAGAGATGAATCTCAGTGAAACACGTTGGGATTTTAGGCCAACATAGGCTTCTTTGATCTGAACCTCTCTGCTAGATTCACTATTCCACTTATTCTGGAACACTGGGCTGCCCATAACGAGACCTTGCCACGCACAATAAAAGCAGGATTTGCTGGGACCACATTTCCGGAGCTCAGCACAACTATGCTGTTAGATGTGAATGCAGACCGAAGGCTCTGCAATGCTCTGCATCCTCAAAGAATCAAACTAAATCTCTTACTCAATCACCCTCTGCACTCTGATCTAGTCTCTAAGCAAGTCCCATCAAAATAAGCCCCACCAGTGCCTCCTTGGCCATGCTACAGGTGGCTGTGCCTCTTGGATCTGACTTTGCAAATGACCAAGAACATTATAACTAGCTCGCCTTGCCCCACTCTGTGAGGGTGGGCACAACCCAAATTTCACTTATTGCCAGCCTGACTCTGCTTCTTGTTTTTTCCCTTTTGCTGCAGCAGATATACTTCCTTGCAATCTCTTCACTCTTGCCCAGCAGTCCTAATGTGCTGAGACATCGGGGAGGTGCCAGCAGACTGCCCTTCCTTATGTGTGTTATCCACATCACTAACTGCACAGGCTGCAGACATCTGTTCTAGTACCAAACCTCTGCCCCTCTGAAAAGCTGCAAGGTCTTCTCCTCAGCCTGCCTCCCTCAAAGTCTCTTCCTGCCCTGGAAGATTACTCCTGTTAAGGAAAGCCACATATATGGCGATCAGCTGCCACAAATACCCTCACCCCCTTTTAGTTAGCATGCAGTCACCAAGAATTGGTGCCACCGTTACTGCTTAAATCCCATCACGGTGGCTTTACTAAATAGTTATGCCCATCGCTGCCACCTTGGCCTCCAACTCAGCTCCTGCAGGGATAGAAGATTCCTGCTACCCCTGCCTTCTGCCCTCTCCTCTTTCCTTCTAGATTTCTCCAAGGCTGTTCTGGTTTCCAGTTCCTAGCTATGAGCAGATGGATGTGGCACTCTGAAATGACCTGAGCAGGGAGGCAAAGAGCAGACACAAACATGGGGTACAGACAAAGACAAGAAAACACAGACCCCATAGATCATGTATGGACATGAGGACGGACCTTCCCCATCTGGGCTGCTGACTGCTCTGTAGATAAGCTAGTGGTACCTCTGTGACTCTCTGTGTCCTGTGTGGTGCACGTGTATTTGCTGCAGTGTGCATGGACATAAACTCAAGGTAAGGCATTCAGTGAGGGCTCCTAAACTTTCCTGTGCTCCTGCTGGCACTAGATGGCTCTAGGTGATGGTTCTGGAGGTTAGTGACTAACCTTGCTGTCCGTTGTGGGAGACTCCTTCTCCTTCTCTGCGTGCTGGAGTTTTCTGTTCAGGTCTTGGAACATGTCTTGGTGACGTTTTCTTGTGTGCATGATTTTCTGAAGAAAATGCAAGGGCCACAGGTCAGCAAACTCTATCCAGCTGTACAACAACAGTTCCTCCCCCAAAAGTTACATACATTATTAAAACCTAGATCTGTCCCCCTGTAGGAGAAATCTGGCCTGCCTAAAACAGCTTCAAAGTTCACTGAGCACCCAGTGTAATGCTGCCTTTAATTTCAGGTTAAGATGGTGGCAGAAAGTGGACAAGTCTAATTTTTGAACTCACGGTTGCCCTGAACCTGCAACTGCCAACTCTTTATGCTACAAAATTTGTGCTTGACTGGCACTGGTCTAACAACTTGACCCAGGAAGTTTTGCTGACCTTTCTTAACTGATCGCTGACCCCATGTCCCCACTCTGATCAGTGCGTGCCTCCTTGGCAAATGTGTTCAGAGCTTATCTGAATGGGTAGGATTTAGTCCAAAGAAGTTCTATCAGAAACTACTTTACTGTTTCCTTTTCTTCATATTTTGGCCATTCTGCATTTGATTTCTACCTTCTACTGCTTAGAAGGAGATGCAGGACCAATTTTTATAAGGGCTTCCCTGTGCATGTAAGAGCACAGTGAAGATTTTTGCTTGTGCTCTGCCAATTGCTCTGTAATTGGAGAAGGTGGCTTATATAGTTTGGGACCAACATGAAGCATCAGCTCAGATGTACCCATTGTGCCTCAATTTCAGACCAAGCTCTCAACCCTAAGCTCTGAAGTGGTTCTAGTGTTAAAGGCAACTCCTCACTGTCCCTTAACGTAGCTTCATTTTGGAATAATGAAGCAGCTTTGAAGGGAAAGCATGCCTCTGCAGCCAAGGATATCATAATTTGACTCAGGAGATCTGTGCTAGCTCCCAGTAGCCCCACAGACCCTCTGTTGAGGGCTGGCTCTTTCAAAGCTTTCCCCTCGGTGCCTCAGGTGTGAGGACAGAGATTTCCCTATGTACAGTACAGACAGATACTTCCTCCTCCCAGAAAGGTTCTGCGAGGTTCATTAACAGGTGTGAAAGACCAGGTTTGATGATGAGTTGTGACAGTGTGGACATATTACCTGCCTTTCTGTTAAGCAGCAGAGCTTAGGTGCAGAAGACAAGGCATTTTAGGTCACCAAGCAAAGGATGCACTCATGCTTCCCAAACAGGAATGTGGTGCAGCCACCTGTAGCACTTTATCAGCTTTCCAGAAGCGGTTTGCTTGCAGAGCAGATGTTACAGGCCTTGTGCACACTGACACAGGATCTTGATTTACAAATGTTTACACAGAAGCAACTGCTCTATAAATTAAGCACCAACCAATACAAATCACCCATTTGTTCAGCTGCACAGTGTAAGCCTTACTAGGCAGCCAGCACAGCTCTTTCAACCCACCATTTTCCAAACCTTCAAGCAGCTCTTTGGCAAAGGCTACACTCCTGCCAAGGTTCCAGAAAAGAAGTGAAGCAGCATTTCTCTTTGTTACCCTACCCCTCAAGAAATACATTCAGAAAAAGATGTACTCACCTCAAAATCTAGCTCTGCATACCGGGATTTCCTTCTCTGGGGATTCAAAAGAAAAAGAGAGGTGGGTGAAGGTTAGTAAGGGACTGATGCTGGTGGCTGGGCACAGACTGAACCAGACAGTAGATAAAACAGAGAAGTTCTTTCGCTTTTTCCTTCTTCCTTCACCTTTAATGTGTTTTTCTGGCTCTTCATGATGGAAAGTACCAGCCAATTAGAGGGATCACTCACAGAAACACGGAGCCCCACGGAGGGCTGAACATGGAATTTTGGCCAATTCAAGCCTCTGTTCTAGTTAAGAGCTTGCAGGTGGTTCACAGAATGGGAAGCAAATAGAGGGCGTCAGCCAACTGATCTAGTGGAGTTTTTGACCACCAGTCAGTAGAGACTGAAATTTAGGCAGCAATGGCCAATACCTGCTCTCTGATAATAGGTAAGAAAAGGGCCAGGTGCTGAGAAGTGCAAAAGCTAGGACAGACATCAGTGTAAGACGTATAGACTAGGGAGAACTGCTAATACATGTATTGAGTTATCACAGGTCAGAAGGAGAGGGTTGCGCTTACGCAAAACCTCTGACATCCCTTTGATGCTAAGAGAGTTGTGGGGCATGCCTTAAGGATATTTTATATTTGTAATCATGAGGATTTTCTTGTCTGTATCATGACTGAAGTCATTGAAATGGGAAACAGAGGAAGAGGAGAGAAGGAAAAAAGGTAATGTAAGCCATATGCCTTCCATTAAAATCAACAGTTTTTGACAAGCCCAAGTTTTGATTTGACTTTGGATTGCCTGTAGGGCAAAAGACAGTCCATCAAGCAATGGACTGTGGCTGTGGAAGTAATGAGGGATTTTTAAAATTAAATTACAAAATGGTATTACCAGCCAGGGTTCCCTCATGGTAATATAATACTGGCACTACAGAGTGGGCTGCATTTGGCCTAGGACTCCTCTCTCGAAACATCTGGTGTGGCCAGCTTTGAGGGCAGGATATCACCATGGGCTGGGAACAACACAGTAATTCACATGCTCACCTCCAAGGAGCTCATGGAGAGGGTGGAGACAGTCTCGCTCTTGGACACCACACCTGAGTTCCCTGAGTCACCTGTGTCACACAGGCTGTTGGGAATCTGTGACTCACTGGAGATATTCTGCGGAGGCAGCTGCTGCTGCTGTTGTATCATGGGGGAACCTTGCACCTCACTGCAAGTCATGGTCACAGGCTCCCGTGGAGGACTCTTGACAACAAAGCCTGGGTCAGTAGCCATACTGAGATGGATCAGCCTTGTCTGGGGCATCTGGTCAATATTGATGCTGTATTTGCTCTCGTCCTTGGGTGGTTTGGCCCGTAAGGTAGATGTGTTGGTAGGCAGAATGACATAGCTGGTGTCCAGCGTTTGTTCTTGTGCCCGGGAGAGTTCTGAGTCCAACTTCTTGAAGATGTCCCCATCACAGATGTAGATAGATTTGGGTGGCTGGTTCTTGTCCTTCTTCAGAGTGAGGCTGTGATTGCTGAACTCATTCAGGTTGATGGCCCCCAGGTAGTGTGGGGAGCCCTGAAGATGCATCTTGGAGACATTGGCTGGAAGACTATTAAAGTTTGATGACCCCTTCTGGTGATTGAGTTTCAATTTCTCTTCATCCTGTAGTGATGGGCGCTTCAGTGTTCCTGTGATGGTTGAGGTCCTGCAGGTGGTGATGTCTTTATTCAGCACTAGGGAGACAGACAGGCATCTTTAGCACCTCACCTTAGCTTTTTTTAACACATCAATACACCTAGCACAGTCACACCATGCTAGCATGTTCCCTCTCAGAAGCAGGCTATAGCGGGAAAACAGTATTATACTGTTGTTTTTTTTTTTTTAGTACAAGATATTGAAGGCAAAACTAAAGCTAAAGAGGAAAAAATATCTCTCATTTTGAGACAATTCCCTGTGTTGAGAATTTCCCAACCCAATCATGGCCAAAACTCCAAACTATGCCAACACATACTATCATACTGCTAACAGTATCTCAGGAAGCAAATATATGTATATATACATTTAGTGCATATAGCGTATACATAATATATGTTGCTAGCCTCCAGAGGAGCAGAATTTTTTTAAGCAGAAGATTGGTTTCATGGCAAACATGATTTTGATTCAGAAAATAGCTGTAATGCAGCATTATCAACAATGTCAAATGCCATTGCTTTTTTTTTTTTTTTTTTTTTTTTTTTTTTTAAAAAAATTGCTTAACAGCTTCAGGTTGATCTTTTCTCAGGAACAGTTTCAGGTTCAGATTTGGTATTTTAAAACACACTACATTTTCTTATAAATTTCTGACTAGCTCTCCAGAAAGCTTATGTTCCAATAATCATGCCAAGCCTTTGTGAGAGATAATTATTTAGTGTTTCTCAATTTGCCTAGAGGACAAAATGGAGTTCCATGAATATTCCTAAATAGGAGAGGAAAGCTTTAATCTGAGGATGAGATGAACATGCCAATTAGGAGGCATATACAGGACACACAGACACTCATTCCCACACAACACTGTCTGAAACAAAACATCTGCTTCATTTCTAAGCACAAGAACCTATTGCTCATTTGACTTAAGGCTGCAAAAAAAGACCTTAAGAAGATTATGATATCAGCCTTGATGTCTTCAGGGGATGGAAAACACTGACTGTGGGGCTGGGGCAAAGTTATGTGGCACTGAAGGATACTTACCCAGCACAGGAATGGAGAAATAAATGTGTTCCCCTTTCTCCGATCTCAGAAAAAAATAATGAGGATTTATTACCATTTTTTTCCTGTGGAGTAGAGACAAAGGTCTTTGGGGTAACGTGATTCTATTCTGCCACTCCATCTGTGCCAGAGGCAGCACATGGCAGAGGAATCCCATGGGACTGAGGACTTACTCATTTTTCTACCAACTCATCCTAGGAATGGTGGATGCTGGATGAGCACAGAAGCCTTCAAAGACTACAGAGCAGGCAAGGCAGGATGATAAGGAGACCAAGTGGAATACAGGAACTTTTAAAAAGCTTTGAAAGCTAAACACGCAGGGCATAACTATGGCAGCCATGGTTATCTTGACATTGCCATAGGGCACACTAGGATAAATCAGAGAATTATAATGTATTCATACCATAAGCTGCTGGAAGATGTTACCGAACTCAGACCTTTAGCTAGGACGTATCAGTAAGGTTTATCAATTCACACTCCTCTCCCTTCTTGCATCAGCTGCATGAAGCAGGTTTGGAGAGGTTTGCTCTTGGCAATCTCTGAACATGGAACAGTGAACTTTCAACACTGAGCTATGGATCAAATCCTACCAGTGAATCCAAGTTACAAGCTTATGAGTGGTACCACTCAGTCATAATATGAGACCTGCTGCCTCCAGGACAAATCATGGTCAGGAACCAATGGACAGATTTATATATTTTTTTTATTATTCAAAGAACAGAAATGCATAGGAATTCCGCTGATGCACGGCATAGAAAGGTCTCCAAAATTGTGATTATTATTACTTAGCTTGGTGCAAACTAACAGCACTTTATCAGAGGAGGTTTATCTCTTCAGGCAGACATCAACAAACAAATAAATTGTATATCTGTAAGGGAGGGAGCAAAGGAAGGGAGGCCTAGGCTGTTACAGAGCTGCTGATCCAGGGTCTTCTGTCTTTGCTTTAGGAAACTCAATTTGGAAGCAAGAAACTCAGTAACTGATCAAGAAAGGCTCCTGTAATGCAGGAGTCTGGGGTCTTGGTTTTAGCACAAAGTGGGCTACTGGCTGTGTAGCTGGTTGTGATGCCAACTGCCAGCCTGGATGCATGTTTGCTGAGAATGCATTCAAGTCAGACCTGGTCTCATGTGCATGTCTTTTGCACATGATATTTTGGAACTGAGGTCTTCAGTGTCAGAAAGGAAGGAAGAAGACAAACGAGATGAGGGAGTTAGCCAGAAATACAATTAGAGAGCATGAGACAGAGAAACAGAGAGAAAAAAATGGAGCGACCCTGAAAAGAGATAAATGGACAGAAGGAGACCATGAAATAAGATATCACAGGGATAAGTGAGATAAATATACTCTGACTGTGATAGGCATAGGGAGAGGGAGTGAGGCAGAGAGAGAGACAGGAGAAGACAAATAAGATATAGATAGATATTAGATAAATGATAGTGACAGTGATAGACACTACACAGAAACACAGTGACAGAGATAAATGTTGACAGAGGTAGAAATACATAAATAACAGGTACAGCAAGACAGACAGCTGAGGACAGAGATAAGTAAGTGATTGCAAGATAGAGAGAGAGATACAAGATAGATAAATGCATTAGAAGCAGATAAATATATGATGGATTAGATGAAGAAAAAGGTAAATGAAAGGGACAAGTAGATGTATATAGAAAGAGAGAGGGAGAAAATGAGAGAATGAGAGAAGAGAGAGAGAGAGAACAAGAAAGAGAGTAATACACAGAGAGAGAAAGAGACAGAGAAACTTTCCCATGATGGGAACTGCACACACAATATTTACTGTCCTTGGCTGGGAGAGATCCTGGTTTGGAAGATGTGAATTATACGCAAGTGTCAAGCGAGCTGGTATTTCTCTTGCTTGGGAAAGGGGATAAGTGTGGGAATGTTGGAATGTAAATGAAAGCCTAAATATCTACAGAAGGGNAAGGAAAAAAAAAAAAAAAAAAAAAAAAAAAAAAAAAAAAAAAATCCCAGCCAAATGGTCAGGCATGCCAGGACCAGGAGAGGACAAAACCTGCAAAGACAAATAGGCAGCAAAGGAGACTTCAGAAGATGCAGACATCCCCAGGGGCACAGGAGAAAAGGGATGTACTGGGGAAAGGGACAGTCAGCCCATGCAGATCTTCAGAATCAAAAAGAATGTGTGTGACTGAACACACAGGAGAAAAGTGCAAGCAAAGGAGGTGAGATCTGACCCACCTCCATACGTACAGGCAGCTTACAGCTGCACCAGAGGTGTGCATGGGGCCAGGTGTAACGTTGGGAAGGCTCTACATGTTCCAGACCTTCTCAAAGACACCTCCTGAGCACAGAGCTGTCTGAGGCTGGCCTTGGACAGGGGTTGCTATAGCAAAGAAGGATCACAGCAGGAAGAGATGGAACCAGTCTCTTCTTCCTTGATTCTCTTTTCTGCCACTGTGTTACATGGACCATAGGTAAGAAATAATACTTCAGAGCAAGGTTTGATCTTAGCTAGAAGGACAAGAGAGCTGTGGGGGAACAGGATAAGCAAAGCATAGGGGAGAATTAGGGGAGCTGCTTTCTTTTGGCCAGAGTTGAGAGTAAGGGCAGCCCACGCACACGCATGCAAGCCACTAAGACATACACAAATAAAGTAGAAAGGAAAAAAAATGGCCTAGTTCAATCCCCAAACCAGGTCACTTGTTGATTCTCACCTGTGATGTGCTCACCTGATCTACAAGCCATATCCACGTCCTTCTCAAAATCGGTCTGAAAGACAGAGAACACAGAGGATGTGGTCAAAAGGAGGTGATAGGGAAAAGAAAGCCACTTGGAAAATGCAAATAACTGCTTTAATTTATGAGCCAGACATAATCACTACCAGAAGAGTTGAGGAAAGACTTTTTGCTTAGTCTTTGAAACATGTCAAACAGACCACTTTTTTTCCACCTGTGGCTCTTGAACCTCAGGCACTGATAGAGCTGTAACACTGCTTTTCAGCTGGATTCTTCTGCTCATCCAAAAGCTAATTCCTGGGCTGCCAAATTAATATATCTCCCTGGAACATGTTTATGCACATTCCTAATAAACTGGGGACAGATTCCTGGCCTGATCTGTCTTGGACATATTTCCCCACACTTAGTCTAAGTGGATTCTCCTCCACCAGTTAAAAAGGTCTGCAGATGCTGCTGAGAGTGCTCCATACCTACTGGGATTTCTTGTGATTTATCATGAAATCACACGAAATGGAAACACGTCTCTGCTTCTTAAACTCTTAAATATCTTCTGAAAATCTGAAATATCTTCAAATATAAAATTAATGGTCCCTCTAGGTCCAAAGGCTGATTAACTTCAGTTGTGGTCTGTACAGGCAAATGAAACTCCTTCCTTTTCACAGTATGAATTAACTCCTTCTCAAAAGCTTATAGCAGATAACATTTTAAAGAATTGGGTGTACTGAGCCACGGTGGGTCATAAATTCCATGGAGTAATGGAAAGACCACAGAGTAGCAAAAGGTAGAAGAATTCACTGATTATTTCTAGTATCATTTCAGAAAGAAGACATTTAATATAATTGTATTAATGTGCTGAAATGCATTCCAATTTCATACTAAGAAGATAGTGTAAAAAAACAACCCCATCCCCATGGGATAAATGCTTTAATATTATCAGGTTGATATCCAAGAGTTTTTGAAGAGCTGGCTGAGGAATTATCTCAACCTTGTTTATGCTAATTTGCTAGCAAATTATTTGGAATATCAAATAAATTTGAAAGGAATAGAAGAGAAATAATATCAGACTAATGTTAAAATGAGCAAGTGGGATGACATAGAAAAATGTAATCACATTTTGATGATAGGAGATCCAGAAAAAATGTAACTGAACAACGTGTACTAGTTCCACCAATAAATAAATAAAGGCTAGGTTTATATTTAATACTTGTCAACAAGATTTTGTGGAAAACAGTTTACTCAGCTAAGCTTCTTTTAATACATTGAGAAGATTTTGAGATTAGTGGAAAAGTTAACAGCAAAAATGCTGTCCTGCAAAGACTTTGAGTTCTTTGGTTACAGCACAACTCAGTCACTATCAAATAACATTGTACCCCTCTAAAATATCAGTGAGGAGTCACCATTCATGTCTGGATTTGGGAGCTCTTTGTGCTTGGATGTGATGAAACTGATCGTAAGCTCTCTACTTCTCAACACGTCAATCAACAGCGCAGAAGTAACTGTAATCTCATAGCTAAAAACTTGTAGCTGACAATTTTGCAAGGTGGTTGATAATAAATGAAAGCAGAGAGCTATACACAGGGACAAAAATTTGATACTTCAGAATATAGCACTTGGGATGGTAACAATCGAATAACACAGTGTCCACAATGTTAAAGGATATTGAGAGTTTGAAGAGCATGTGGAAAAGGGTTACAGAAATTATTTGAGGGCAAAGTTCTTACAAAAGGAGAATAAATAGCTCAGTGCGTTAACTTATTGAATAGAAGACTGAGACTGGATATCATTATTGTCTGTTATTGAAGGAGCAAAGTATGAGGTACACAAGGGCCTTTCTAATTACACATAAATAGGCATAGAAAGAACAAAAGTCTGAAAGTCAGAAGACTACACATTGAAATTAGAAATGAGGCACCTGTTTTCAACAAACACCTACGAGATGTGGTAGAATTGTATATGCCTTGATGACTTGACTTAAAGATTGTGCTTTTGAAATGAGACCTAATACCCAAGCACAAGCTACTAAGGTTTAGCACAGGAGCGACTGGCAGAAATTCATGAGGTTCTGATATAGGTCTAATACTAACTAGATGTTTTGGGAACTTGTTTAAATCTCGGAAGTGATTGTTCTGATGTTGTTACTCCAGCCTCAGAAATCAAATGCCTCCTATGTCATCTATATCATAACACTAGAGCAGATGCAAGATGATTCCCCATAGTTCATTATCCTACCGTCTTATCTAGACTGTTTGTAAAGGATTTACACAACAGGACCAGGGCTGACAGCGCTTAAACTACATTCCCAGTGAAGCAATGTAAACAAGCGTGCTTGAGACAGTATCTTTATAATAATGACTATGATCCAACATGCTGTGATTAAATCAGCATTAAACTACTGCCTCCTAGCTCCAGCTAGGATGAGGCAGTATGATGGAGATGAAAAGATCTAGGAGACTTAGGAGGTATATTTTCCCTTTGTGTTTTCTGGGAAAGGAAGGATCTCCCCAAGATGTCTGCAAAACCAAGTGTGTAATTTGGAGCCCCTGAATGTTACAATGAAATGAAACAGGAATTGTGTGAAACACCCTATGCTATGTTTGTTCAAGCACAGATTTAAAGGAAAAAGGAGTGATGACTGCAAAATGTATGATGGACAGAGCCCTTTCTTTATCAGTTATGTGTAAACAATGCCCGTAGGTCCCTTAATGATAGACTAGGTGGTAGTTTTCCCTACCATTAGTTGAGCGTGTCCGTTCTGAAATGACCCCCCAGAGTCTCCATTGCCCTCTTCCTGACGATCTACCACTCGGCACTTCACAGCATCCTGGACCTGCAGGAGCAAATGGATTTGTGCAAGTCAGAATCAGACAGAAATATCAAAACATACCAGATCTGCTGAGAACAACAACAACAAAAAATATAGTTCTTGGTAGTTCACAATACTTTCATGATGGATTATATTACATAAATCATTATACTGGGGTCTACAATGTCTGATTATGAGCCAATATCAGCTGTGATATATATCTGATCCTAAACTCACTGAAATCAATGGAAAAAAAAAATGTCAGTGACTGCAATGGGAGTTAAATGCAGGCCCATATTCATAATGTAATTAGTTGAAGGAGTCTCAGCCAAGCCGGTGGTGTAATTCCATTGATTTCATTGGCCTGACATAAGGAATTAATCTGTTTTACTTAATTTAAAGGAGCTGTAAGAAGATAAAATGAATACTGAAAAAAAAAGGCTTCCTGTCTCTGTTATTAATAGTCTATCCGCTCAGTAGGATCAAAAGAATAAAAGAAACATAAAAGATTTTTCCTTTTCTTCCCTGATAGAATTTACCATTCTAAATCTCCACAGGGAGGCTGGAGAGAATTTACTCAATTTCCTTACTTGATTACTGCTAACATTACTTTCTAGCTCAAATATCTAGCTGCTAATGCCAACATACAATCATTCTGTAAACCTTGGTGCAAGTTGCCACTCCCAAAATCAAATAATCAAACTTGGTTTTCTTGATATTCCATATTTGGGGGGTGTAAACATTCTGGAAATATTAATTTTGGTGTTTAACCAGCAAAATCTGACACCTGAGCTAGAAAAAAGATAATCTAAGACTGTCCCCCAAATTCTACTCTACAGTACAGTTGGTATAACAACCATTGATTCATTCTTTCTTGCTTCTTATCTTCTGACCGATAATGTCATGGTCATTTCTTTGGTCACTGCCTACATGAAGGCAAAGGCTCATAGGATTAGAAAAACTACCAGGCTGAGTGGGCATTTTTCAGACATTTTCTATAGGAAGTACGTTAGTTATACAAAAGACAAGTCATTCTGCTCACCTCCCTTCTAAGGATACAATGGACCATCACGATGACAAAGCCCTCCAAGGAGTCAAAGACAGCAAAAAGGATCTGGAAGAGCGCTGACCGCCGGTCTGTGATTGCCAGAACTGCAGACATCCAGGTGAGAGCCAGGAGAGGTAGGACCACGCAGGAGCTCCAAAGGGATGCCCTGTTAAGGGAGAAGAAAAGAGAATTCAGCTCCACTTCAGCCTCATCTGCTCCTACGTGGGATGCTAATTCAGCCTCCTGATCCCACAGGGCTTCAGAAGACTTCTCCAGCAAATGTATACTTGTGCTAGACGTCTTCTGAGCCTCTGCCACAGGGAAGCAGGAAGATGCTTTGCACACTCACGCTACCAAAACAGGTGACACACGTTTCTATGGGAGGGACTACTAGCCAATGGTGCAATCATGCATAAAACTGGAGGTGGGGAGGAAGGATGCAGATACGTCACTCCCCCCTTCACACCCTTCCCACTCAGTCACTAGTCCACGATGATGGCTTTTCCCAAGGAGGGGAGACAAAATTCAACCACTGTAGGTTGCCAGAGGGAAGGGGAACAGTTGCAGCAGAGGCTGGTTTGTCACGATGGCTGCCAGTACTCAGGCTACAGACACTTGGACTTCCACAGCACATGGAAGACACCAACAGGTGGGGACATGTCATGGTTTCAAGTGACTAAAACAGACAGGCGTAGAGCTGATGTGAAGACTGATCTTTTGCTGTTGCTCCCTCACTCTGTAGCTCATGGTCCCTACAATTCTACATCAATGAGCATCAGGAGAGCTGATATGTAACTCCAATTACCTACGAACAGAAAATCTTCACTTTTCTTGCGTGATCTCCCTATCTGAATGCTTTGAAAAAAAAGTCGCAGTTGCTTCTAGCTTTAGCAAGTATTGTAAATAACTCTGTTCTTGGGGGGACTTGCCGTATTAAAATCCTTTAAGATTCAAGCCACTTATTAATTCACAAGACAGAAAACTTTCTGCAGTGTTAGTACTGCCACATGAACCTCCATTTTTTTTTTTTTGTGGCTGATGGCTCTAGAAATGAGAACGCAGCTCTGTTTCCATGGACTATTCAGCCATTCAGCTCTCTCACCAAAAGTGTCCCAAACAGTTTTAACAGCAATGGAGATTTTAGGCTGTCTATTGTCTTATATAGACAATATATGGCAGCATTGGTGCACTAAGAGTACCAGGAGAATTCCTCTGTGAGCTTATATCTAACAAATAAGAGTAGACCTATGAGCAGACTGAATAACAAGTTGAGCTTCAGGATTTCCTGAGTAGAAAACCTCAACCTATACACTAACAAACATATACAGGCAACACAATAAATTACAGGACAGATACTGTGACACACAGTTTACAGTACTTACATGGGACTTGCTTACCATTTTCTGATATATGATCAAGATTTTAATGTTTACTTGCTGGTTATCCAGGTACCACTCTCACAGACCTCAATGAGAGTTTTACCTGAACAAAGCTGGAGCTTGGACATGGGTAAGGACATCAGGATGTAATGCCCTGGCTTCAGTTAAACAGATTTTCAAGGACAGTTACATCAGTTCTGCTGCGATGACCACATACTGAAGTGATGGGTTATTTTTGTAATCATAATGGTACTTTGATTGCAAATATTTCTACAACCTGTTTAGACTCGCATGTGCTCCTTAGTGGTGTTATTAATCAATATGATTTCCCTAAGGGAACAGTTCAATGGCATAAAATCTTTTCAACTAAACTAAGCATTATGAGGCTTCCTTGTAAGGTAAGGGCCATGATATGATGTTGATATACTGTAATTTTATATAGGATAAACTGAACTTTAATGTCCAACAGAAACTATAATTTTAAAGCATTATTAAAAAAAGAACCAGCAGCCGAAGACAACCCTCAACCAAAAAAAAACCTACCAAACTGATGTTTTTATTCCATTTCTCCCTCAGCTCCCTGCAATCTGTCTCATTATACTGAAATAAGTGAAATCTCTCATTGCTATCATTTGCAACGGTGCATTAAGAAAACTGGCTAAACAGTAAGTGCAGCAAAAAAATCAAAGGTGCAGAAAAGCCAAATGGAAAGATGAGGTTTGCTCCATAACATGCTGCTCTAGATGCGTCTTCCATGCAAGGATCAGCAAACACAAGATGCCTGATGCATGGCTTGGTAAAGGAAGTCATTCCACTAGTAACCTGCAGTCTGATTGCCCAAAACCAGGAGAGTCAATAGTGGCTGGTAGAGAAGGTCTGTACCACAGAACTCAGCTTCGTGGAACTACCTGGTCTCCCAGCACACTCTTAATACATACAGATGTGTACATTACTGCCACCAACACGCAGACAAGAAGCCTGCCATCTACATGTGAGAATGGATTTGGCCCCTAAGTATGGGTCTGAACCAGAGATCTAAATTTGGACGGGGTCTTCCATTCTTGAAAAGAACTGCGACATCAGATCGACAATGATTTGGATCTGGATTCAAGATTTAGATGTAGATTGTGGTTTGTAAAGGATGTTGCTGAGGAAGTAAATTCTGATTCTCTCTAGCAAAAGGTTAAATTTCAATCCATTGGCTTCAAAACCTGCTCCAACAAATGCAGGCACTCCGCTTTAACCAGGCACTGCATGAGTCTGAATTTGCTATCCACAACACTGATGTCATGTTCCATAACTATGGAGGGAACTCTTCAGAGCTCCTGCATCTTTATGCTGGACTCAATGAGTCCTTCCCAGTACCATGTTCAGATACTCAGCTGGTATAAATCAGCATTTTTCCAACAAAGTTAGGTTCTGTCTTACACCAGCTAAGAGTATGGCCCGACTTTCTGCTTTCTTTGTGATTCATCTTGCAGATGCCTTCTCAACAATATTCATCTCTTACAAATGTTATGGAAAAGTTGCTTGACATTTAATGCATAATCTTTTTTCTCAGGAGGCAGACGGCAATGGGTCATAGGACTATAACTTACTCTAATTTCACTTTCAGAGCTCAGCTTAGCCTTTGAAATACTGAATTCAAAAAAGTTCCATTAAAAAAAAAGATCACATCAAGACTGAAATTTCAAAAGGAAACTCAGGGAAAGATAAGTGGGTTTCCTGCAACATTCCCCTTAATTCTACCTGCTGTGAGATGAACTCATAGCAGAACTCATACTTCTGCCACTTTTCTGTCTGCCCCTTTTGTAGGAAGTGTCCTTAAAAGGTACCAGAAAAACTTATAGGACCTAAGAAACATCATGTTATGGTGCCATGCTGCATGAAATGAAATTATGATTTGTTATATAACAACACTGCAATTACTTAACAACTCTTCATCACGGATTATCTATGATCAATGAATCCAAGATTCTTATTGCTTGAGACAAAGGACTAATCCCTTTGGCTTGCAGATGAAGAAGGCATTTTTCCTGATTTATCTGGATGCTATCTACTATTTACTGGATTTATCCAGTAGATTTATCCTGATTTATTTGTTGCATACATGACAGCACTCATCATAAGTGACTAATATCAAGGGAAGATCACTACATTGCACTGTGGGAGCATGATGTTGCCTTATTGCATGATGACCATGGCATGACAATGTTACTCAGCAGTACTGCTGTAGCTTTTCTGCCCCACCACATCACGCTACTGCTGCATTGCAGAGAAAGGGCATCACTTTGGGATGTGGTAATGCCACAGCATGGTGCAACCAAGTATAGTTACAATGCTCTGTGACAATATGGCCATATATTAAAGCTGTCCACAGCTTTATCTAGCAGGGCAAAGACTTAACCTCATAGGAGATGCAGCTTTGGCACCAAGCAGATGATGGCCTTTGGTCCAAATATCAAAAGCTAGCTGTGGTTTTGTTCTTCAGCTAGCTGGCAGCCTTGGGAGCCTTCATCTTTGCAAAAAATAAAATTAAATAGCAGGATATAGTGATGGGACTTAGAGGACAGCAATGGAAAGAGCAAAAAAAGGTTTTTAGAAACAAAGATCTACATGATGAAAGATTAAGAGGCCTGTGCCCTGACAAAAGACAAATGCGGGGGTGGGGGGACAGAGTACATGCCAATGAAGATGTAAAGGGCCATTATAAAGATGCAAGCAATCAATTCTTCTCGTTACTTAAGGCTGACAGGGCAGCCAGTACAATAAGCTAAAGAAACAGCAGAAGGAAAAATAACTTTATAACTCAGAAAGCAGTTCCTGAAGAAGAGCTCTGGAAAGGAGGATGGACACCGGACTTCTCCACACAAGATAAGGGATGGGCCATCACATGCTGCGCAGACAAGGTAGCTCCACTACTCTGACAAACCTGCAATTCCTGCCTCACAGCAGTTCCGTTACAGGAAAATCACTGTACAAGGACTTACTTAATTCGTTCTCTTGTGCTTTATCCCTCCTCTAACTTGTATTATTCCTAAAAGCAAGACCTTGAGTGTTTCCCCAATTTTAGGGGCAGTTTCAGAGAAACTCCCTGTAACTCATTGCCTGTATAACCAAGATAGGAAATCTGTAACCAGCAAAGAGGGGCTACTGTGCGTGCTGTTCCCATCCATGGGGAGCACAGAAACACAAGACGTTATTTCTATTTTCTCCAGAAGATGATTCTTCTCTCAGTTGCTGCAATCTGCATGATATGATTAGGAGAACAGGAGATCAAACACCTCTGAATTAGACAGGCAGGAAATGAAGTAGACATGGGCAGACTGCTTAGTTATTCACCTCTAACAAGGGAAATAGTTCTTTGACCTTCCAAGGACCCACAGGGACTAAGTATTGTTCACAGGTTAAAGATCCAATTTCAAATTCCTTGAACTATGCAAATAACAACCGTTCCTGGTGAACAATCTCCTTCATAAAACCAGCCATGCGCAGTATTGATTCACATTAGCACTGGAACCATGACACGGGGAAAAAATATTGACATCCAAGACTTCCTGAAATGACTTTGAGCCAACAAAAAGAGCAAATGCCTTAACATAAGGGATCCCTTAATCCCTGTGACAAAAAAGCCTCAGATGACATAAGATGGATGATGCGTGATAAGGGTCACGAGGGCTCCTTTACTTTGACAGACCCTTGAGTGGGTTGCCTGCAAGAAAAATATGTTGTACCAGGGCCTTAGACTTGAACCAGTCTCCTTCCTATGTTCAGAATTTGAGTTTCCAGATTTGCAATGCACTGCCTGGCAGGAATTCCTTCCTTCCTTCCCTCCTTC
>VXAL01007254.1:320845-331578 GCA_013399475.1 Chauna torquata | reverse complement strand
TTTTTTTGCTTTTCTTCCCCAAATGCGCAGCTCACGCCGTTACGCAGAAGACACGACAGCTCGCTCTGTGGCTGGGCCGTGGGCTTCTTCCTCACCTCACCCCTGGCTTTCCAAGCCCCTCATCCCCCAGCAGAACCCCTGAAATCCCGTTCAGGGGTGTTTTCTCCCACATTCAGTAGGGCACATTAGGGCTGCTCCTCGGTGGCGGAGCAGACTTGGCCATCCGCCCCCTTCCTGTGTCTCAGCAGGGTGACTCAGTGCCTTGCTGTGCCCAGCGCCAGCTCTGCACACAGGCAGCTCCAGGCCAGGAGGGGGGCCGTCCACTGTGCCCTTTTCTCTGGCTGAAAGGGAGTTTCCAGTGTCTGTCGTGTGTCCTGCCTGCCCCTGTCTCAATGTGTTTATCTCACAGTCTGGATGACTGGAGATAACTGGGTATTGTTTGTGTCCCAGCTCAGTTTTGGCTACTGTCACTTTGCTGTCATCGTCCCCCCCAGCTTCCCGCTGCTGAAAGCTGGTTTGAGCTGGGGACCTGTTGCCAGCACCCTCTGCACTTGCCCGCAGCTGCTGGCTTCAGCTCACACAGGTGCTGTTGGTTACGAGGGATGAGCTTTGCTTCCACAAATGTGGCAGGAGGCTCTCTGGGTACCCACCAGCCCTTGCTGGCTCTCAGCTCCATGTGGTCTGCATGGTGTCTGGGCAGTGTGCTCCAATGTCAGCTGTCCCTGCTGACCCCCTGCCCTGCCTGGCCCTGCCAGTGGGGAGGCGAGAGGCAGGGCCAGGGAATTAGCTCAGGTCTCTGCTATGCGAGATGTCTGTGCCGATTGGCACTGCTTTCCCCTGCAAGGCGTTGAGGCCGTTTCTGTGCTCAGGAGTTCCCCGCAGCACCCTGAGGTCCCCAGAGCACAATGCTCCACGAGTCCCCGCTCTGGGGACGGTGCTGGCAGCACCGAGTGACAAGGTGCACGGGCACCCTGCTGCTGCCGCCCCTCTGTCCCGCCTGGCTGGGAGGGGGCTGGAGAAGCAGTGATATCATCTGCACGGAGACTGACTCATCCCGGCTCTTCAGCACAAGCCGTGCTGCTCAGCGGGGCACCCATTTTATTCCAATTAAACAAATGCAGGCAAGCCAGCTCCGTGTAATGATTTTTGCTCATGGCCAGGCATGCCTGCCCCTGGCCAAAAGGCAAGAGGGGACAGAGGTGACACTGAAGGTCGTGGAGAGTCTCCCTTGGGTAGGGAGCCCTGAGAACAAACCTCGCTGGCCCCTGAGAGATACCTGCAGGGTCTGCCCCTAGCCATGGCAGCATCCCCGCCTTGCTTGTGCCGCCGGTGCAGGCTCATGGCGTTGTCTTGTGTCACCAGCACTCGCCCTAACCACGAACGCCCAGGTCCTTGGGAGGTGTCCCCTGGAGATCCGGGTCACCAGCCCAGGTAGGAAATGACACATCTTCTTTCCAGGACACAGAGCTCAGCTCCTGCCAGAGGTCCCCGGGAGAGCCAGCATCAAAGCGTGCCCATCGTCAGGAGAAAATGCAACGTGACTTGTTCCTCCTGCCGTTCCCAGTCAGGCTTCTCCCTTCTATTACAGGTCTGCAGAAAACAGGAGGTGAGTCAGGGTGCTGCAGGGCGGGAGGCGAGGATGGAGCTGGGGAGGGAGGCAGCTGCAGAGTGAAAGGTGAGCTAGTGCCAGGCAGGTGAATCACTCAGTGGTGAAAATAGATCTTATTCTTTACAAGCAGTGCTGGGAGTGAGACGCAGCTTGACTCGTTCAGTAAATTGTGGAGCAAAGAGAAAAACAAGGCAAGTTTTTTTTTTTCCCAGGGCAATAAATTGCGAGGGAGCAGCTTGTGAAGCTCCAGCAACTCAGTTCCAGAGGCTCCCTTAAAAGGGGAGATTTTAGTCCGGGACAACGGGGAGACAGCAAAGCCATAAACACCCTCGAAGGAATGTGGCTGCTGAGAAATAAGCATCCCCGCAGCGCCAGGGCCAGCTCCACGGGGAGGAGCAGGGCTGCACCGCCTGGCCGTGCCCGGCTCCTTGGCTGTGCCCCGAGGGGCACGCGGTGGCCCCCAGGACTAGCGGTCCCCAGGAGGCTCTCGCCAAGCCCCAGGGGTGTCGTGTCCCTGCCTCCTCGGGCTCCACACCATGCAGACATCCCCAATGGCCAGCTGCTGGCACGGGAGCTGGTAGAGCTGGCAGGTCCTGTGCGGGCAGCAGGACACCCAGCCCCGGCCCCAGGCGAAGAAGGGGAACTCCTGGAGCACCTCCGCTGAGACCTGGGCAGGGCGAGGAGAGGGCCCATGTCAGGAGCAGCCCCCTCGCCATCAGCGCTCGCTGCTCGCCCCGCCGTTGGAGAGCAGCCTCCTGAAGCCGGTGAGGCTGGCTCCTTCCTTGCCACGGTGCCCTCCGCAAACCCGCCAGCCCCACCATGTCCCGCAGCTCCGTCTTTCCCCCCCACCTCAGGAGACGTGACCAAGGCCATGCAGCAACTCGGTGGCAGAGCTGGGGTGACCTGCTCCAGCCCTCCCCGGCCACTGGCCCTCTCCTCTGAGGGGCCAGGGCCAGCCTGGCACTGAGGAATGCCACCGATTCAGCAGCTAGGGTGCCAGGGCTGGCCGGTCCCGCTCTGCCTGCACACTCTCAGCTCTCCGGGGCTGATGCTTGGAAGGGTCCCCACAGGGATGAGGCCAGTGATCTGCTGAGGACACGTAGGTGGGGCTGTACCTACCCCAGCCCAGCCTGCCTCTCCCCACGCCTCCGCTCCCTCCGTGCAGAGCAGGGCTGATGACCCTGCCTGCTTCCCTGCAGCCGGGCGGCTCTCGCTGCCAGCGCCTGGAGGTGCAGAGCTTTTGGGGGAAAATATTTGCAGAGCCCAGGGAGTTGCTTCGGGTGATGAGAGTGCAAGGGATGGCTGCACTGCACTGTCACAGCCCCCATGCACTTTGGGGGGGGTTCCCTTTTCTCTAGGACAGCACCTCACGCACCTGCCTGTCCTGCTCCCCGAGGTAGACCTGCAGGGAGGCAAAGCCAGCGTGCGAGCTCCTCCGGACGCCCAGCACCACGCACGAGCTGATGCGCAGCTCAGCGCCGGTTGCCGCACACCGCAGGAAATCCTCCGCCTGCAGCTCCTCCACCTTCTTCTGCTCGCCGCCAGGCAGCACTGTCAGGGAGCCCCGCTGGAAGTGGGGCAGCACGAAGGCCGTGCTGGCCGTCGGCAGCAGCATGGAGCAGAGCCCTCCGGCACGGGACGGGGCTCCGTGCTGCTGGTATGCGACCGCAGGGCAGAGCGGCTGGGAGTAGAGTAACGCGTGGGACGGTGCTGCAGGAGACACCGCCAGGGAGACGGAAAGGTGGGCAGGGATCGGTGTGGACATCGTGGGGACAGCCCCTGTGTCAGCAGGCGGCCGCTCCTCGCCCGTCCCCTGCGGGGAAGCAGTGCTGGGAGGGGGCTGCGGAGGGGCAGCGCTGGCAGAAGGCAGAGGTGAAGGGCTGGAGGGCTCCGAGGGGCAGGGCGCGGGCAGCGTGGCCAGCGCAGCACCGGCATCGTGCGGGCTGGCAGCCGCCCTGCCCAGCTCATCCGTGCCCACTGCCAGTCCGTAATATACCTGTGCCCGTGCCACATGGCCTGCAGGCAGCGGTGTGGCCGGGGGGAGCCCCCTGCCCAGCTCTGTGCCCCCCGTGGGCTCAGCGCCAGCCGGTGCAATAGGGCTGGCTGCAGACCAGAGCCCTGGCAAGGCCACCACTGTCCCCATCCCTATGTCCTGCCTGTCCCCGTGCTGCTGGCTGGGTGGCATCCAGGCCAGGGTGTGCAGGCAGCTTGTGGCTTCGGGGGTGCCCCAGCCCCTTCTGCAGGCAGTGGCGATGCCCGGGGGCTGCTGGCAGCCCCGTGCTGCCCCATCAGCAGCGCCTGCTGTGCTGCTGGGGTCCCTCGCACACCTGAGCAGGGCACATCGTGCCTGCGGCTGCTGGGCCCCTGCAGAAGCCACCGGCTTCACACAGCGGGGCGGCGAATACTGGGGCGAAGGGCGGGTGGCCCCGGACCCCCCTGGCAGCACCCAGGTGCCTGGAGCCTGTGTGGAGCCCAAGTGCCCGGGGCTGCCCGGGGCCGGCAGCGCTTTCCTCGCTGTCATCTCCCGCTTCTTCGGGGGGAGGCTGAGCCTGCCGGTGCCGGGTCTGCTTTCGGCACCCTCTGGCAGCTCCCCTTCCTGGGGCATTCTGTGGGGCTGTGGACAGGTCCCAGAGATGCTGCGTCACCCGTCCGGCTTGGAGAGCAGAAGCATCTAGGAGAGCACCAAGAGCGGGGTTACGGGGATGGGGAACAGCGGCACTGGGTGCACAGCATCTGCGACACCGGCAGCAATCCCATGCTGGTGGCATTGGTCCCCATGGCAGGAGAGCATCGGGCACTGGGGGGATGCGCCCTCGGGGCTGGCTCATCCCTGCACCCCCTGGGTGCACCTTGTGGGGAAGGGGCCAGGGCCAGGCTGGGCTCGCTCCATCTCCATCACACCGTGACAGCTCGGGTCTCCTGTGGTGGGCTGGGAAGGGGTGATCAGGGGCAAGGGAAGCCCTTCCTAGGGCTTGGGGCAGACGTGACCCACATGTGGGTCAGGCAGCAGCACCAGGAGGCAGAACGGACTCAGGGACAAGGGTGACCCCTTCAAAGCCTCGCAGGAGCTGCCGAAAGCACCAGATTCAGCCGATGCTGAGTTATTTCTCTGGCCTTCTGAGTGTCAGCCACAATTCCCACCGCCCTTGCTGTTCCCCCTCACACTGAGTTCCCAGCCCCGGCTGCCCTACAGATGCTCCCCATGCCACAGATATCGCACTGGCTCTTCTTACTGCTACAGGGGCTACAAACACAGCGAGGGTTAGTGACAGAGCCCTGCCACTTGGAGATCCTCTCTTTTGCCATAATCATGTATCTTTTGCCCATACGCATTAACTTCAAAAAACTGAGTTGGCTTGAATGGAAATGCAGCACAAGCTGGCCCCAAGCGGGTGCTGTCTCTGAGCTGGACTTGCCTGCCGCAGCCTGCGACCACGTACCAGGGTGGGTGCTGTGGGCTGGGTGCCCTCAAGCCCTCACCGTGCCCTCCGCAGCTGCTCCACACCACTGCAGGGTGAGGGCACAGCCTGGCGTGGGGCTGAGGAGGGGCTGGGGCTGGGGGGAGTGGGGTCTGTCTGCCCTGGTGCCCAGAACCAGCTCCGTTAGCCCTCGGAGCTGAGCTGTGCCATAGTGCCATCCAGGCTGTGCAAAATGGGATGGGGTCTGCGACCTCCCTGCTTGTCTGCGGGGCAAGGGCAGGACAGGAGCTTGGCAGGGACGGTCACCCTGGGCACTCAGATTGGTGCAAAGCCACGAACCCAAGCCTGGTGGCATTGCCTCGCCGTCCCGCTCACCCCAGCATGGCCCTGCTGAGCTCCAGGCTGTCCCCCAAAGCGTGTTGATCCCTCCAACAGCTCGGACACTCCATCACCTCCTGCTTGGTGCCCCATGCTCCCTGTGCCCTGCCCCACGCCGGAGCCCCCCGCCTCGGCCAGGGGACGCTGCAGCCCTTACCTGCTGATGGGGCCAAGCGCGAGCTGGAGGGTGCGCGAGCTGCCGCAGTGCCGGGGACGCACTGCGTGTGGTGGGGAAGGTCACCGTGGGCCACGTGGGAGGCTGCCTCATGCAGTGTTCACGCTCTCACCGCCTTCTTCTGAGGCAGCTGCAAGAGAGGATGTGGGACCCTCCAGGTACGGGCTGCGGGGCCGTGCCCCGGGACCTGAGCCCTCGGGGTGGGAAGGGGGCTGGGGATGGAAGCGGCTGAGGATTCTGGCGGGCTGCACCCTCACCACCGTGACCCCACCGGTGCTGCCATGTGGGGACCCAGGGGGACAGAGGGCGGTCCTGGGGACTCCTGCAAGCAGCCCACGGAGCTGGTGCTGCACAAGGGCTGGGCAGCCCGTCATGTCCTCGTTTCCATGGCCATCCCAGCAGCCCAGGGTCCCAACACCCACCCGGGCTCAGCTCAGCCGGCAGGGAAAGTGGGAGGAGGAGCAGAGCCGAAACAGCCTCCTCCAGCCCTGACATTTAAGCCACCTTCTCTGTCTCTGTGTTGTGGTTAAACACGGCTGGGTGAAAACGCCTTTCCTGGCTTGGCAAAGCGCTGCTCACACTCATCTCGGTACCGAGAGCAGGAGACGGCGGCGGGGAAGCACGCGGAGCCGCTGACGTTGGACGGGCTGCCAGACTGGGGGGAAAGCGTGGCTCACCGTGAGCCCCGCGGCGCTGGCCCCATCACCCCAATGTGGTCACGCAGCCTCGGCCCCAAGGAGCTGAGGGATGCTCAGCGTGGTGCCGAGGACAACGCAGGGCTGTAAGAGATGCTCGTGGCTGGAAGAACCACAGAGGAGGGGAGGAGGTGCTTTCCCACCGTGCAAGGTAGGGACAACTGCTTGTTTCTGCCATGCTGCTTCTCACCAGCCTTTCAGCCCCCGCACAACTTGGTTTTCCTCCTCTCTGGGCAGGAGGGGAGGAAGGGCGAGCTTCAAATGGGAAAATGCCAGGGGATCGAACCACGTGAAGTGTGCACGCATGCTCGCATATGGACACAAACACAGAGACGTCTCAGTTCAACCATGCCAAGCTTTTACAGATCGCACCCACACAAGGCAGCCCTCAAAAAATGCTCATGGCAGAGCGTATTGTGGTCTCCTCAGCAGCCTCCAGAGCGCGCTGGGCGCACGTCCTCACCTGGTCCCACCCTGCGACGTGCCCAGCTGGTGTGGCAGTGCAGCCATGTCCTGCTGCCACCCGCATCCAGACGTTGGGCATGGAGAAATCCCTTCCCAGGGCTGTATCCAAACTGCTGGGCATTGGATGTGCTCAGTTTTGCTTGCTGGCCGCTTGTGGGATGATGGAAGAAGGAACGGGATGATCCTTGACCTGCAGATCTGACCCTGTGCCCCGGTCCTTCTGCACTTTGGAGCTGCTCCTTGCACCCACGCTGCCTCCAAGGTCTGCTAGTGGGCAGCTGATGCCAGGTTGGCAGGTCCCCTGTCCCCACCCCAGTGTCCTGGGCTGTCCCTGCCCCCTTGCCTGGGCCCAGGGGGAGCAGAGGGGTGCCTGCAGCTTTCCCATGCCCCAGGAGAGGAGGGGAACCCCATTCCTAACAAGTCTTGACCTGTGTCACCTGAGCTGATTCACCATTAAGCTGTTCCCCCGTTGCAGGACTGCCCCCAGTCCCCTTTGCACAGCAGGGCGCTGAGACCAGGGCTCTGATGTCACAGAGGTGTGAGGTCACAACCCTTGTCCTCACTGCCACCACCAGCACCGAGCACAACCTAGCCCCTCTCCCCCACTGCCACCACCCCAGCACCTCACCTCGTGGCCCTGCACTGCCATCTGAGGCCCCCAAAAGAGGAGCCAGCTGCCCCTCGGGAGGTGCGGCCCCACGGCACAGCGGTGCGCTCCCCAGGCCACCACCGCGGGGACATGCCTGGCAACGCCATGGGCTGGGAGAAGCCCCCGCTGAGTTGCCCATCCCTTGCTCAAATTCAGCGTCTCAGCCTGGGCTGACATGTCCCCAAGGGAGCCCAGGGCACCCCAGGCTTGCACTGGGGTGATGCTTGCTGGGATGAACTCAGTGCCACCCTAACCCTAACCTGTCACCTTGTCTTTCCCTCTCTCAGGCTGGAGACATGGCAGATCAGCCCTGCCCGCTGGGCAGCACGGAGTTGAAAAGCCGCCTCCGCAAAGTAAGGGCCCCCGCGGCGTCGCCGTGCGGGGCACGGGGGCTGCAGTGCACGGGACAGGGCCGCTCACCCCTGCCCTCCCCGCTCCGCAGGCGCTGAAGGAGCTGTCGCTGCTCAAGCTGCTGAAGCACACGAACCGCAGGATCCTGCGGCTGCACGCGGTGGCCGTGCGGTGCTGGCGCTCGCTCGTGGCACAGAGGTCGCCCAGCCTCCCCCCGGCTCCTCGCGGGTAGGTTGGGGTGCAGGGGGTCCCATGCCCCCAGTCCTGCTTGTCTGCCATGTGAAGGCACAAATTCGGAGGGGTGGCAAAGAGCTAAAGGGGGTAAACTCCAGGGATGTGAATCAGAGGTGGTTTTGGGGTGGTCCGGGGAGGGTGCTGGATTCAGCCATACCGGAGTCTGCAGTCGGGGCCAGCCTGTGGGGCAGCATGGGGTGCACCGAGCCAGCCAGTTCTTTGCACCCCACGGGCACCACAGCCCACGGCTGCCTGGCACGGGTGCTTCCCCGTGCTCCAGAGCCGCTCCCTCCCCTGCGGGCTGTTTGACGGGGCTGCACTGAGCCACGACCCACACTGCCCCGGTGCTGGCTTGGCTGCCCGGGGCAGGACAAATGCACGCTTCTTCTTGGATTTGGGCTTAGGATATGGCACCTCATGCCAGAGCCGGAGGAGGCTGCCGGCAGCCCCGTGACCAGCAGCACCAGCAGCATGGATGTGCTGATGGACCCGGAGACGGAGACTCTGCTGGGGGGCCCCCAGCTGCTCTCCGAGAGCTGGGGTGCCGGCGAGGCCAAGCAGGACTTGCTGGGGACCCTGCCCCAGCGCTTCCACATGCCGGCCCCCAAAGTGCTCTGCCGGCCGTCAGCCCAGCGCTGGGTCAAACCCTGCTGCACCCGCTCCTGCGGCGAGAGCCTGGAGCACGTGCTCACCGTCCGCTACCTGCGGTGAGGGCGAGGCACCCCTGCCGTCGGTACGGACCCCGGCCCGCTGGGCCTGCTCGCCGAGCGGGGGCCTTTCTGCCTCGGTGACCACCCCCTCAAGGCACGGCTCGTTAGCGAGGTGGTCGTGCCGCTGGCTTTCCTTCCAGGGCTGCTGGAGGAGCTGGAGGTGAGCTTCCAAGAGGAGACATGTGGGGTGAGGCACTTAGCCATTGTGCTGTAAATAAAGGGAGCGACCTATGCCTTTCAAGCACAGACTTTTTGCCCGAGAGTTGCGTTTGGTTTGGGCTCCCGCTCTGTTTTCAAGTTCGTGGTTTCCACTTGCTTTGGATTCAGGGGGCTGGAGATGGCTGGGGGTGCTGGGGTCACCCCAGGTGCAGGGGATACCTGCGCACAGAGGGGCTGGAAATCTCTCCTCCATGCACCCCACAGCCAGGCACCGGGAAAGGCTACGCTCATCCCTGCTGGGCTCGGGGACCAGCAGTCCCCTGGATGCCTGGCCAGGGTCAGAATACAGAGCCTTCTACGATCCGAGTTAGCAGCTGAAGGTTGTTTTGGGCTCCCCTCCCCAGGGTTACTTCCTGGGGAGCAGGGCACGACTTTCCCACCAGCCTTGCAGGTAAAAACACCAGCTGTCTCCATCTCTCCAAGGTGGAAAAGGAGAGAACACTGTCCCCCATCTCCCACGCAAGGAGGTCGTGGCACTGGTCACCAGCAGGGTTAATGGGCTGCTGTGGAGCGGTATAACTAACTGCAAAGCTGTCACCACACTGTGAGCTAAGACATGACCACCCCTGAAGTGATGCTATCAAATCAGCCAGGAAACCTGCTCCCATTTCGGCTAGAGTCAAAGAAAGTTGACTCACTGGACAAAAGCCAGATCAGGCTGTAAAGATGCAAAATACCGTATAATCCCCTTAAGGATATTACAGCAATGGGAATTGCTGGTGCCAGGATCAACAGAGAAAGTTTTATAGCTGCAGGTGCTAAAGTTTAAGGCTTTGAACCTACACACACTGAGGGCTTTGTTTAACATGACGCATCGGTTTACCCTGTGAAATTAAAAGCACAGCCCCGCTGCACGGAGCGAGCACGTTCATGGCCCTGGACCTCGGCGATGGAGCACGGCAGGCTGCCGGCAGCGATACCGGGACCGGGGACGAGCACAGAAAGCAAGAAGCGTGGAGCGGGAGCACAAGGGGAGAGAACAAACCCGAAGCAACCCTTGTTCTGCCCAGATCCCTGCTGCTGGGGGGCAGAGGCAGGCCCTTCCTGCACGCTCGGGGTGAAATGCTGGGAGCTGTAGCACAGCGTGCGGGGCTGAGGCCGCAGGGGGCTTTCGGCTCTGCATGGAGTGGTTTTCGGTGAACGCCGCACAGCAAGCCAGGGCCAGTCCAGCAGATGGCACTCGGATTGCACAGTTATGGGGGGTGGAAAGCGCGGGGTTGCACAACTGGGGAGCCGTGGAAAGGGACAAAGGGACGGGATTGCCCGTGTTTGGGAATCCTGGAAAGGGGCAGGCTTACACAGCCAGGGGCTTGTGGAAAGAAGCAGGGTTGCAAGAGTCTGGGGGTGTTCGAACGGGACAGAGGGGGCAATGGGACACGGGGTGAGCCCCAGCCCCCTCCCAGCACACCCTGCTCTGGGTCAGACTGAGACCCCCAATCCCGCAGCCCCCAGGCAGCTCCGGGTGCCGGACAGCCCTTCTGCGGGCTGGGGGAGCGGGTGCTGGCGAAGGGGTGCGCCGGGGTCCCTGGGCGCTTGGGTGCGGGGCGCAAGGTGCCCGAGGGGTGCGATGGGGCCCGGGGCTGCCCCCGGGCGTTCATTAGCGGCGGCCCAGCCCCTTCATTAATTAACCGCGGCTAAAGCCTCTAATTAGCTGCGGCTGGAGCTGGGGCGGGGAGCGCTGCCGGCTATGGGGGCACCGGCATCGGAGCCCGGGCGGAGCGGGCAGCGGGATGGGGCAGCGGCGGGGCGCGGCCGTGCTGCTCGTCGCCCTGGGTAAGGCTGCTGCCGCCGGCGGGTGGTGCCGGCCGGGCCGGGGAGCTGCTGCCCCG
>VXAL01007254.1:309486-320760 GCA_013399475.1 Chauna torquata | reverse complement strand
GGGCTTGGGCGCCGGAGCCGGGGAGCTGCTGCCCCGGGCCGGGGCTTGGGGCGTCTGGGCAGGGGTGATGTTCCGTGCTGGTGTCTGGGGTGGCCGGGCAGGGGTGATGTTCCGTGCTGGTGTCTGGGGTGGCCAGGTGAGGGGATGCTGCTGGGGTCCCCTGTCTTCTCCCTGTGTCACTGTCCTGTGGCTTTCCCCCTGGGGGTCCTAGCTGGCTGTGCTCTCCTCTGTCCCCCACATCCTGTCCTTGCTGACAGCAAACAAGGCAAGGTGCTGGGTGGGGGCGGGCAGGGAGTGGGGCACCCAAGCTGTCCCCCACATCTCTGCCCCCCAGAGCAGGCAGGGCTGGGAATGGGTGATGGGTGCGTGGCTTGCGTGCATCCTGCACAGAAAGGGGAGCTTGCCCTGCCTTGGTGGCACGGGCACTGCCCTGGCCCAGAGCTGCCTGGGTCACGCTGGGAAGGAGGTGGGCACCGTCCCCAAAGGTCTCCGTGCTCACTCTGACCCCCTTGGTGGCTGGCAGGGCACCTGGCTGTGCTGCTGGCTTTGGGCACCGCGTGCACGGACGTTTACCGAGGCTTCTCAGACTGTGTCCTGAAGCTGGGGGAAAACATGGCCACATACAAGGAAGATGACAGCATCGAGCTGCAGGGGCTGCACCGAGTCTGTGGGTGAGTACGGCCCCGTGCCAGGACCCCCTGTGTATCCTGCCCTGTTTGGATGGTCTCTGGGAGGAGCAGGATGGGGCCCACATGTGGGGAGCCCCCGGACCTGAGGGACAGGGGGCAGGTTGGGTGATCTGGGGTGCGCATCCAGCATCCCTCCTTAGCACTGCCTCCGTGCTGGGTCCTGCTGTTGCACACCCGGATCCCGCAGTGCACGCACCCTGCCTTGCTCCGGTTACAAACACAGGGAGAGCTCCCTGCATCCATCCACCTGCCACACGGCTGTGGCTGGAGTCTGCATCCCTGGACCTTAAAAATAGCTCCAGCCCCCAGGACTTGTACCGTGACCCCCCTACACGTGTGGGGCTGGCAGGACTCGACCCGAGCACCAAGGTTTTGGACGGAGGCGCACGCATGGCCAAGCTGCGCCAGGATTCTGCTGCAGCCCCAGACGAGCTCGCTGCCTCCCCTCCTACCAAAGCCTTTGCCCTTCAGGCCTGAATTGCCGCCTGCGCCTGGTATTTCTTGTGACTGTATGTTGGGAGGACGTTACCTTTAGGAGAACCAGAACAGTAGGCAAAGAGGTAAAAGAACTGGATGAAGAGGGATGGTGCTGGGCTGGCTTTGGGGGATGACCTTATTAAAAGCAAACGAACAGAAGTGGCGAGGGGGGGGCTGGTGAAAGGAGGAAACAACTTGCTGAGATCAGTGGCGGCAGGTGACAGCTCTGTGTCCCCAGCAATGAGTTGAGGGGAGTGAAGAGGCCAAGGGAGGGATATGGAAATGCAAGCACCTGTGGGGGCTGGCAAAACAAGTGCCCTGGGGAGGTGTAAACCCACCAGTGGGAGGAGGTGGGCTGAGTGCCCTGCAGGTGAGGCTTTCCAAACTAACACGAACCACCCCAGCAGCCTGGGGGAAGGCAGGCATCGCCCTCAGGTGAGGGGTGGGGGCTCTGGTGCCAGCACAGCCGGTCGGCATCGCAGGGCGCACCAGGGTGGTGGCAGCCGGGATGCTGTGTTGCTCAAAAAGAGCTGAAAACTGACTACCCTCAATGCTTTTGTTTGTATTTACTTATTTTGACGATGCGTTTCCCTGCCAGAAACCACACTGACGGGGAATTGGCTGTGTCCTGCTCTTGCGTCACCCTTCTCCACAGGACAAACTAGCTCAGGATGAAAAGCCTCCCTGGGTCGTGGCGGAAGGCTGGGCTGAAACGGGAACTGCTCTTTCTAGGCTGCAATATATGCATCTTTGAACACGTGGCTTCTTGGTATTAGAAAACAACTGCGCATGCAGTTCGGCATGTGCTTTGTGGGCTGCTGGAGGCGTGATTCCTCTCTGCTGAAACTCGCAGCTCCAGGTCAAATGAAATGTAA
Organism: Chauna torquata; assembly: GCA_013399475.1. Lineage (NCBI taxonomy): Eukaryota > Metazoa > Chordata > Aves > Anseriformes > Anhimidae > Chauna > Chauna torquata. Next base: position 318,719 of record VXAL01007254.1, on the reverse strand, counting down.
GATGAGGCTTTCTGCAGGCTCTGGGGCACCGAACAGGTCCTAGGAGGGAGGGGTCTTCCCTGCCGGCAGGGCTGGGGGCTCGGGACCTTCCTGGAGAAGCTGACTTCTCGTGCCGGTCCTGGTGAATGGGTGCTGGTGCATGGCAAGCTGGGCTTGCTGTGGCTGGAGGAAAAAGATGATGTCCCAGTTTCCTGCCAGGAAATATTTCTGAATTATTGGCCTTTAACCCTTACTCTTCTCAGCTGCCCTCTGCCTTCCCAGCATCGCAGTCCCCCCTCTGGGAGTGCGGGTCAGGGACAGAGGTGGAGATAAGAGCTGGCGTGGTGTCAGTGGCATCAGCATCTCGGTTCTGCGTGTGCGGTGCTTCCCCGTTTGATTGCAGCCTGGCTGGCTGAACAGATGGAGGCTGTGAAGGGCGAAACACTGGGAACTGCAGTCCCTGGCTGAAAGCAGCAGGCTAGGAGCTGCTTTCCCCAGCCACCCTTTGCCCAAAAGTTTAAGCCAGGCTTAACCCTTGCCTGGCAGAGCTGCCTTCTGCTGGCCGTGGTAGTAGCTCAAGAGCGAAGGCGGGAGGTTACCTTGGTTGGTGCCAGGTTTTCTCATGATCTCAGGACATTTATTCCGCCACAGTGACTCTGTTTAATGAACTCAATCACAGCTGGCATTTTGACGTAAGCCTGGTAAGAAAACTAAATAAAGTAAGTGCTCCTGTCTGTGTGTCTGGAGAAAGGTGTCTTCTCCAGCATGGGCACTAAGACAAAAACAAGCCGCCCCCTCCCCATGCAGGGGGCTGCTCGGCTGGCTGGGCTGCTCCTCCGTCCCCAGGGGTGCGAGCCTGGTGCCCCGTGCTGGGGCACGGGAAGGTGGCACAGCAATTCTTCCTTTTTGGAAGAAGTCGTGGGGGAAGGCTAGCATCAAGCGTGGCTTAGAGCCTTATCTATCCCTTGGACAAGTTCTTGTTTTGGAGAGAAACCATGACTCCAAACCATGCTGGGTGAACCAGGCCAGCTCAGCAACACTGGGGTCTTCGTTGCAGATGCTGGAGATGTCTGCCAGCCGCAGCTGCCCTTGCCAACAAATGCGATGCAGGAGGAGTTACCAGGCTTCCCTCTCTGGAGGAGAGGATGCTGCGTGGCATTTGCTGAGACTTTCAGGCTCCTGCTGGTTTATTTTGTGGGTTTGTATCTACAAAGCAGACACCTTGCCTGTGAATTCAGCTGTGCTGGGACATGCAGCCACGCTTGTGTGCATGCAGCAGCCTCCCAGGCTGCGGAGCCGCTCCCCGCCACAGTGCAGCAATTACAGCAGCCTTTGGGTAGTCTGGTACTGAGTCTAACGCTCCACTAGCCTCGAACACCCAGCAGCCAAAACACCACGCCTCACCCGCTCCCACACACAAAAAAAAAAAGCACAGACCAAGCAGGGGATGCCTGTTCTGGTGCTCCCTGTGCAGGGCAGGGAGACAGGCTCAGCCTGGTACCTGCTGTCCTTGTCCGTGGGCAGCTGGGGCCCTTCTATCTCCCTGCAGCTACAGGCAGGGACCTCAATGGGAGCAGCTCAAAATCAGCTTCTCCAAGGGTACCTGGCTTCTTCATCAAAGGTAAGGAAGAAGCTCACGGAAGGGAGAAAGCCCTGACAGCTCTGGATAGATGCGGTGTGGGGTCGGTCCCGGAGTGCGCTGGACCGGCGGAGCAGCACCACCTCGCCCTGCGCAGAAGTGTTCCTGGGGGCTGCCCCTTCAGCCCTGCTTCTGCAGGGATTCTTGCCTGGCTGGTTCTAGACCTGCGCCTATTTTGTCATTGCTTCCTGAGCTCCTTAGGAGTCTCTTGGCATCGAATGGCTTATACTTGTGCAGCGTAATATCTGGAGATAAATGGAGGTGTCTAAAGAGAACACACTTCTCTAGTCTCTGCTGATACCTTATTTATAAAACTGTGACAGTCTGCAGGAGCCATTGTCCTGCTCTGTGCTCATGCTTTGCCCTTGAATCAGCTTGAAGAAAGCTATGAATGAAATGCGTTGGGCCTTTGATCACGGTCTTAGATACTCAGGGTGCTCAGTGCTCAAGGGAAATATTTGTTGATTAAAAATAATGGATTTTATTGACTTGCAGGAAAAAGAAAAAAAGCTCATCAAATTATGTCAGTGTGTTTTGAAGTTTGGAGTGTGAGCCAAGATGCTCTGAGAGACCACGGAGGGGACAGGTAACAGGGGGGAAGGAGAAAGCTTAGCGAAGGGCTGGGGGCCAGGCTCCTCGCGTGGCTCCCGTTGAGCAGAGCTCCGTGCTGGTCCCAGGGCTGGACGACTTGCACGAAATACCAAGGCTGCAGCTGCTTGCGGGACCGGCTCAGGGCAGCAAGGCTCTGCCCGGCTCCTTGGCATCGTGATACAGCAAAGGGACTAAGGGTGCGATGTCTCTTGGCCGCAGGTACTGGGATGAATTTCACGTCTGTGCCCTGTCGGTGCTCTGGGAGTGCCAGAAGGAAGCAGCAGCTGTCTGGGAGATGCTGAGGAGGGAGTCCCAAAAGATCAAGTTCCAAGGCAGCTTGTTCGATCTCTGCAGCCCCAGCACTGCCCAAAGCTTTGCCTGGACCCGCGTTCCCAATGTTTCTGTCCTTGGCATCTCCCTCGTCGTCACTTGGCTGAACTTATAAACCGCAGCTCTGTAAGTACCGCAGCAAAGGTGGTGGCAGCGCATCGCGGCACCTCGCCGATCATTCACTTCTCCAAACCTTTGGGGTACACGGTGTGTGGTGCTCAGCGAACGCTCGGCTCTGTCCTGCACCTACGAGACTTGGGAGAGCTTGGCTGCATCTTCTGGGTTTTGCTGTTTCTCTATAATTTGGGATAACGCTTGTCCCCTTTTGCCTCAAGACGCAGGCATGGCTCTGGCTGCCTGCAGAATTTGGGAACTGTAGATGTGGGACAGAGGATTTGGGGAAAAATAGGAAATTAGTCATGGACACTGGACTCTTTCGCACTCTTCTATGGCTATTGGATGGAAACTTATTTAGCTGCCTGTTTCCACCAGATCAACTCTCCAGATTTTTGACTTGAGCACTGGAAATGAAATGGGAGCTCTTACACTGATATCTGTGAGGTGCGGGGGGATGGCGTATGTCCCATCAAAAGCAGAGAGGTACTGGCCTTCCTTCCTCGAGGACATGTTGAAAACCCCACTAAAGAATAATCACAGGCGCATGACTTTGTTACTAGCACACACACGCGCACACACACACACCTGGACTCCTGAGCAACTCCTGTGTTATGTGTAAACCCTGTTCCTAAGGAAACAGGCAAAAGTATTTGGGGGGAGAGGGGGTGTCTAGCTACCACGACAAGAAGTATTTATGGCAACTCTTTTGCTTTAAAGCTTTTCCCAACAGTACCTGTAAGCAGCTCTGTGGGTGACTGTGTAATTCCAGAGTATTAAATTTTGTTGTAGAGGTTGAAGCTATTTGTCCTGCATCTTGTTTGACAGCGCAGTCTCTTCTAGCCTCCTTTGCAGCTCAGAGCATCATTAGTTTTGCAGCTTCAGTACAAGCATAAAAAGTATTTGCAATAGAGAGGTGCTTGCATGTGATTTCTGGGTATGCTAGAAAAACCTCTGTGTTACTGGGCAGTATGATGCAGTTATGTGTTTTAAGGATGCTAATGAAGCTCTGCGCCCTGCCTTACTGCACGGGGCCATAGGAGCCACAGAGAGGCAGTGTGGGCCTGCATCCTGGTCCTGTGAAGGTCTTGGGCCAGTCCCTCGCTACGAAGAAGCACAGCGAGCCTTGCTGGGTCTTCCTGCTGCTTTCAATGTGCTCCCCATATGGTTCTGCTGCTCCTGAATGGGGAAGGAGCTGGTTTCATCATGCCTCTCAATTAGGGCTCAACAGCTGGATGTGGCTGTAAACTACATGCTCTAATTAAAGGACCCAGCTGTCTTTCAGATCTGAAATTTCCATGTTTAACTAACTGGGTATTTCAGTCTGACTTTCCTAAATATGTCACACATCACTTTGGCTGTTTGCACAGATTGGCCACTTACCAGGGCACTTGCTTTGTTTTCAGCAGGGGAACAGTGGTTCAGGGCTTGTTAATGATTGATCACGTTCCTCTCCTGGCACTCCTGTGCTCTTCTTCTTACCTTCTCTATCACTTACCCTCAGCTCCAGGAGGGAAGGGATGAATGGAGGCAAGTTCCAAGAAGTAGGCTGGGGAGGAGCAGCTGGTGTTCAGAGAGCACAGCAGTGCAAGGTCAAAGCCAGGCTTCCCGCAGATGACAGTTACGTACCCGGCATCTCTGGCACAAAGCCTGACGATACGTAGTGGAGAACGGGTAAGCCAGAACGCTGCACAGCCTGAACTGAACCACTTGACTGTTCTGGTTTTCCTTCCTATTCTGCTCCAGCAGCAGTGTATGCTGCTTGATCCTGTTCCCCCTTCCCCCTTATTGCCTCCTCCCCTGCCTGTGGTCTGTAGTGGGGGAAAGCTGAGCAGGTGCCTATCATGTGCAGCCAAGGCTGGAGTCTTTTTGTATCCAGATGCTGCACCTGATCTTTGTTTAGGATAGGTGTTAATGCCTTTAGGGACACAAATAAGCACAACCCTCAAAACACCCCTTCCTTAGCTTCTCTTTGGATTTGGCATCATCTTCTCTTAAAATTTTTTTACTTTTAAATGGCTTTTGGGGGGAAAAAATGTAAAAGTATCAGCAGAGATCTCTAAGAAGTCTTTTTGCAAAACCTTGGATGCAGGTGGCTAGCTGACACTACCACTGTCTCTAAGAAGAGCAGGTGTTAGGGAAAATCTTCCCTGGGAGCAAATCCCTCAACTCTATTGCACACATGAAAAAAGAAGATTCATTAAGAAACAAAGACCATCTGCCACCATTCAGGTGTGTAGCAGCAGATTTTTTTTTTAAAGCCAAAGGTGCTGCTGAGATCTGACAACATATGCAAGTGAAAATTAGGTCTCACAATATGAGAGTGAATTTCAGAGGTTCTCTCCTCAATCAGTATTTAACTCTTTGAAGAACTTGCCCTGTGACTAGGACAGTTACAGTAGATTTCCTTTACAAAACAAAAAGCACTGCACAGATTCAGTCCTCAAAGGGAGCACACTTAAAGAAAGCATTTCTAATCCTACAGCACACTTCACGCTAACGCAGTGCAGTGTGTTGGATGTCCCACAGCCTTGCTGTTAAATCCAAGTTTGTCAAAGGATTCTTCTTGTGGCCTTGCTCTACCCAAGTGTCTCCAGATACAAAGCTGCACTGAAATTTCCCATCCGCATGCAAGGGAGGCTGCTGAAGCAGTCAAAGCGTATCTTATGCATACGGAAAGTAAGGAGGTAAGTGTTCCTTGGTCCAAAGTTTTCATCCCTGTTCTTCCAGAGGAACAAAGATAGCACCTCTTTAGTACAGTCTCCCCGCAACCCTGGGATCAGCTGTCCATTCTCCTTTAAGAAATGGGACTAATGTGACTTTCCCTCCTCTCCCCTACGTATGCTCACTTTATTCATTCAACCAGTCCTCTGTTCCACATTTGCCTTGAGATCACTCCTGAAGAACACAGGAGTTAACACTGAGATTTGGTACGGTATTCAGCCTTGAAATAAACCCGCGAACTTTCCCTGTGCAGGACTGGAATGTTCCTGCTCAATACAAACAACAAAAAGCAGGAGTGAACAAAATGACCTGAAAGAGTCTTAAAATACAACTGATACCAAGCCGGTGTTTGGCAGGCCCAAGGCAGAGCATGCCCTGTGCTGTACGCCCTGATCCCAGTTGTTCACATGCTTTTCTTTTCTGAAGGAGATACTGGCACCTACTGGAAGACCATGCACTGGTTTGTCTAGGCTGAGCCTGACTGGAAGGAAGGCAAGTATCCTTATGTATGAGAAAATGGCAAGTTCTGAGCAAGGATGAACCGTCTTGCTGCGTGCACAGCCGAGTTAGAGGGGAAGCAGTAGGAAATGACCTCAGAGTGGTCCTCCCGCAAGCTTTGGATCCGGCCCAGAAAAATTTGTATAAACTTTTTCCTCTGAAAGATTGCTGCTGTACCTATGATGGGACTAAAACTGGGCTTAAAGGGGTTTTGGTCAGGAAGAGGTCCTGGTGAAATCTCAGACCATACAAAGTTCTGTCTAAACACACGTAGCCATCAATCCTGCCTTCTCTGCAGCAAACCTGCCAGCTATTTACAGCACTGGGATTTCATCCTGCCTGAATCCATAGTATCTGAATATGAGCGCAGGAATTGAAATGCAGTTCCCCCAGTAATAAGTCAAAACAGCAACTTCAAAGAGTTTATCAACTTCTGCATCTCAAATCATCCCACCAATTCTCAACAACCTAGATTAGCAAATAATTTACATAAATTGACATTTACAAATATTAACATACAAAGGAAAGTTACTGCAGCAAGATGTTGCACAGGAGAAATTCTTTCTTTAGAACTTGCTTTGCCCTCTTTTGGGATCTCGCAAACCAAACACCCGTCAGTGGATACCACACGGGATGCAGGTCTGCTTGCGTGGGCTGTGGGATCCAAACGAACCATCCGGCCTTGGCCTCCTTGCCGTAAGGTTTTTGTTCATGCTGGCCCAATGGGTGAGGTTTATTGGAAGCACCTCTAAATGAAGGCACATCCCATCACTCTGAGAAACAAGTAGCAGCTTCTCACTTGAATAAATGTCACCTTGACCAGACTAGATCTGTTGCTTGGTTTCTGAAGCCTGACAGGAAGACCCAGGCAAGTGGGAACAGCAACATGGCTCTAAGAAACCTTTGCAGGCTTCCCCAGCACAGCTCCAGCCTAGGACTGAGCATGTGGAGACCCTGGACTGCTGACACTCTTCCTGAAGTGAGCATTATGCTGGCTGATTTCCCAAGACAGCACTCACTGATGCCTCAAATGAAGAGTAGAGGTATGAAATATTTACTGTAGGAAGTCTACATGCCCTAAACAGTGGGCAGCCTACAGCTACGAGCTCTTCTCTGGTTGTATCCTTCTCTGTTGCCATGATACAGGCATTCATGGTATTTCTCGATGTGCTCAGCTTCCCAGGAGAACTGTAACATGCTCACGGTAACATAATACTTTTATTACTACAAAAGATTTCTTCAGCAAACTGCTGTCTGACATCTCTATGTATTAAACATGGAAACAGCAAACAAACCCATCAAAGATTACAGGTTATTTAGGGTCTCAGCTGGTGATTCAGGTAACTACAACTATTTTCTTTTTCCCCTATCTGTTCACTTCCTTGACCTTCTTCCAACCAAAGTACAAACAAATTACAACCTGGAAGCAGCGGCTCCTGGCCCCACTGCTCACTGTGCCAGCCCCTGCCAGATAAGCTGACCGCTGCAATACCCATACCAGGACCTTTCACACTTGCTACCTTCCAGACGCTCCTCGCACATGAAGTTTTGCTACCTGGCTTTTAACAGTCTCATGAGTGAAGAGTTTAAGAGCACACCTGCCATTCAGTCATTAAATGATTTGTGTTAATAAAATAAACATCTGCTCCTCCCTCGTTGTCTGATGATGACAGAGGAGATGCTCACACTCACGCAGTCACCAAGGTCTTTTAAAAAAAAAAAAGTCTAAACAGACCTGCTGTGCTTCTTCAGTGATGACTTTCAGGCATTAGATGTACTTGTGCTGGAAACAATGATGCAATGCAGCATGTTGTTGCCAGAGCAAGTTTATACATTGGACTTGGGAGCAGAATTCAGTGGGATTTCTCTGAGTTCTATCCTCATGCAGAGGTACTCTCCGATTGCAGCCATGAGCGCTGTGCACACGATGTGCACCAGCCACCACGTCAGAGTTGACGGAAAGTGCGAGTTATAAATCCAGCAGCCCAGAAGATGGAAGAAGTGAACTGTGACCGTGAAATCCAGGCATTGCTTTCCTCGTCGGATGAAGTACAGCAAGCCCAGAGCACTGCAAAGTAAAGACAGAGATGAATAAACAAACTGTCCTGTGCCTGTGGAAAAGGGGATACAGGGAGAGGTACTGGGAGTTGTTGGTGATGGTTATCCAGCTGTTTTAAAACTTCTTGACTGTTTTCAGGATAGGTTGTTTTTCACCTTGCTCGCAGACACTGTAGCAAGATTTAAATGGCTTACAGCATTTTAATTGCATGATAGCAAGCAAATGAGCTTTTAGTTTAAAAATTCCTGCCTGGTTCTCTGCACTATCCCCCACAGTAATCTTTGCCCGGTGGCAGGAGCAAAGTACATTATAGATCAATGTTTGCTGATACTCATTACTTCTAACTTTCAGTAAAATCTCTCACAGAAGCAAACCTCATTTGCAGCTGGGAAACTGAGGCAGTGAAGTGAAAAGACTTATCCAGGATCTAGATAAGTCACCTTCACAGCCAGCAGTTCCCAACTGCCCTCCTCTCCAGACAAGAGGAACAGGGAATAACCTGACCTCAGCAGACATGCTCGACCAGGCACTAGGCTTCCAGGAGATGTTCTGAGAGAGGCAGCAGATCACGCTGAATTTTCGTAAAGTTCAATGTTATGAAACAGCAAGCACAAGGCACTGGAACCGTTAGAATGACAGGAGTGCTATGTGTGCTCCAGCTAGTTGTTGACTTACCAGGTGAGTGCATTGAGGATGAAAGCCATCATGGAGAGCCTCCCAGGTGGGGTTGAGAAGCCTAAAATCTACACAGTATTATTAGTGAGAAACCACAGCACGAATCACAGCCCACAATAGGCAATCTCATCCCACAGCCCAGCCATACCGGCACTGCCCCGTGCTGAGTACGGTCCGTGAGAGGAGCCCGAGCAGTCACAGCAGCGCTGCTAAGAGGCCTGCCCGGGGGTGCCTCTATAAGGAGGGCAGGTGTGCTTCCGTACTGAGGGACTACGGGGCGTGGAGGATGTACGCCTCCGCACCGGGCTTGCCCGTGTGAGCGGGGGGACCCCCACGGAGTGCCCGTCTCCGCACCGGCGGATCCCACCCACGCAGCCCGGTGCCGTCCCGCCACCGGGGGGGTCCCACCCGCGCAAAGCGGAGGGCTCGGGCTCCACGCTGGGGGCACCTGCAGAGACGCCCTTGGTCTCGGGTCCCCCCTCCCCCCGGCCCCGCACGGGCCTCGCCTGTCCCACGGGTGCCGCCTGCGGGGCTCGGCTGCCGGGGAAGCACGGAGGCGGGGGCAGGGCCTGCAGCCCCCGCCGGGCCCGTCTCCCTGCGGGGCGGGGCGTGCCCGCGGGCCGC
>VXAL01007254.1:239480-304135 GCA_013399475.1 Chauna torquata | reverse complement strand
CTCCGCTGCGTCCCGGCCCGCCCGGCCATGCCGCTGCCCCGCGCCGCCCTCCTGCTCGGCCTCCTCCTGGCCGCCGCCGCCGCCGAGTCGGTGAGTGCCGGCCCCGCGGGGCTCCCCGGCCCGAGCGCGTCCCTTGCAGCCGGCCCTTCTCCGGGGATGGGGACACGGAGCGGGTTGCGCGGCGGTTCCCCTGCCTCCTCCTCCCGTCGGCGGCACAGGGGCACCGTCCTGGCCGAGCCGTGCCCCGGGCGGACCTCTGGGCCGGTGGCTGCAGCCCCCGCGGGTCGCTTCTCCCCGCCGAGCCTCTTCTCGCCTTTCTGCGAGCGGGTCTGGTCCCTCGGAGCAGCGCGGGGTGTGCGGGTGCGGGATGGAAATGAGCTGCTCTCTGCTACAGCGTTGATGTGCAGCTGCTGGCTGTGGAGTTAAGTCCTTTATTAATCTTTTGATAAGTCCTTTAAGTCCTTTATTTATGTCTTACTGCGAATTTATGATGGGCACTGCATGCGATGCGTTGCGGTGCCAGGGTATGCTTTTCTGTCTTAATGCGATAGTGCTGGTATCTGGTATCTTCCTGCGTGTATCAAACCTTCCTCCCTTCCAAGGCGAGAGAAGAAAGGTGCGTCACTGATTTAAGAATCTTTTGAATATAACGAGGTGAAAGAGTTTGGATGCTTCGAGCCAGGCACGTGTGCGATCTTTGTGGTGAAGCAGAGACTTTGGGATTCTGCCTTCCCTGTTGTTTGTTTTTTGCGCGTTTGTGTCCATCTTGCTGGTGGTGCAGTCAGGGCAGATTCCTCTGCTAGTTTGAAAGAGCTGCTGAGATTAAGATAACTGCAGGTTATCGCAAAACTAGGTTTAATTATGCGCAGCGCACTGTTCTGGACGGAAGGCTGGGTGGGCAGGTCAGCACTGACGCTGCTGCGCTGTGCGGCACGGGGCACTGCTCTCCAGCAAGGACGTGGGGTGGGGGCTGCTGGCTGTGGAGCAGAAAACTCCTGCAGAGTGCGTCTGTAGCACTCGTCAGCTATTCTCTGCTAAGACCAACCGACCAAATCCACTTTAATCTAGTGTTTTGATCCCTGCTATTAAGCACGTGAATTGCTCGTTGAAGAACTGGCCCGAACTAGCAGGGCAAACCTTTGGGGCAGACGGCATTTGGAAGTTGTGCTGACCATGTTTGGTATAAAATGCAACTTGGTGTCCCTGGGGAATTGAGTGGACTGCAAGCGTCAGATTTCTGCAAAGACAACAAATTTTGAACAGATGGATTCTGTAAATCCTTATATAGAGCCCATATGGAGTATTCGTCTGTGTCTTCTGAGCTACGTAAGACAGACTGTACGCTTGAGCAGTGATACTGCCCTACTGCAGAGCCTTATCCAAACAAATTGTTTGGGTTACGGGCTGCTGAGGAGGAGACAGGATGACATAGTATTTGGGAGAGCTCTGCTAGTGCTCCTCCCCTCTCTTTTTTTTTTTTTTTTTTTTATAGCCCTGCCAAAACGTGCAGGGCTGCACAGCATGCAGCTCCTAGTTTTTCTGTGCGGGCAGGGTGAAGACAGGTAGCTGTTTCTTCACAAGACAGGGATTGTATTTCTTGTGCTTATGTAAGAGTGCGGCTTTTGAGAGTGATTTGGTACTTGAATATTTCCCTGAGCCTGTACAAACAAAAATGCCTTGGCTCTTTTCCCCTTGCGTAGCTTTTTAGTCTAGATGGGATTTCTCCACGTGAAGCAATCCTGGACGTGTAAGAGGGTGGGGAATATTAGTGAAGTGCCGAAGCGTGACGTTTGTGCCTGGGCTGTGGGTGGGTTGCGTTACAACAGCGGCGTTGCTCGCTGTGAGAACAGCGCCTTATTCCCGTGCCGTGGGGGAGGCTCGAGCTGGAGCCTGGCGTCTCCCAGTGGTCCCCAGCCCTCTCCAGTCGAGTGCTTTAGGAAGCTCGCCTTGAGCTGGGCGAGCAGGGGGTTCCTGCAGGAGGTGCCGCAGGGGCTTGTAGCGGGGGACAGGCAGAAAGCCACCAGCGCAGCTGAGACGTGGGATCGGTGGAGTTGAGGAGGGGCAGAGTAGCACTGTAGAGCTTTGCCTGCGCTTCCAGCATCTAGCTAGCCTCTGGCAGCGCAGGAGGAAGGCAGCGGGCCTTCCCCAGCAGCAGAGGGAAGTCCCTTTGCCTGCTGCAGGCTTGGGCTCCTGGTGTTAGTCCCGCTGCAAGAGGGCAGTGAGTGCCCTGCGCTCAGCAGGGCTGTAGCAGTGCTACTGGGCTGCAAGCTGCATGCAGCAGTCCTGCTTTGCTGCCTTGCAGGAAGCAGAAAGTCTCCACGCAGCGCTGCGTTGTGTTTGTGCATCCCCAGCGGTGCAGACGAGCAGAAATCCATCCCGAAAGCTGCTGGCTGAGGAGTGCTCAGGGAGAGGGGGCGGCTTCGTGCTGTCTGTGGGCTCTGCTTGCTGGTTAAAAGCAATCATGCTCGGAGGCCTTCTGATTGGCAAAGCTGGTGTCTTGTTGATGATAGCTGTGTTTGGAAAGTAGTGCAGCATTATTAATGTTAAAACCGGTTTGGCTTGTCCTGCTGCCATTGATCCCCGAGGCCTGTTCTTTCTGCTCTTTGCCCAGTTTCTCATCTGTCCCTCCCAATCAAATCAAGATGCAGCTATCTGCGTGTTTTACTTTATTTTACCTTCCAACTTGGCAAACCCACGGGGCAGTTGAGCGGCTAGAGCAGATCCTGCCTTTTGCTTTGGCCTCCCTAAAACACAGAGCAGCAAAATTATGAAGGTGATGTCCCTTGCTCCTGAAGGGAAGGAGCCAGTGGCTTTTGGCATCCAAACCAAGAGCTAGCTGTCACGGTAAAATGCCTGTAATGTGTGGAAAGCAGCAGCTTCTCCAGCACCTCACACCTGGCTGAGCGCGCGCAGGGCTGGTGGGGTAGGGGTTTGGGGGGCACGGTGCCCGTGCGCGAAGCAGGTGGGAGCAGTCACCCCGCAGAACTTGCGGCTCTTTCCCGGGATTCAGGTTTCCAGTCAGCTTACACGGGAGGCAGATCGGGGCTGAACTTGGGACTCTCGGAGGCGTGATACCAGAGGCTCGATCACTCTAGGAAGTTAAGGCTGTTAGCCAACATGATTGCTCTCTTTCCTGCCCCTCCTGCTGTTGTCTCCCAAGGCCTTGGCACTTCAAGGTCCTGCAAAGGCCTGTGTCCAGTCCAACAATTGTGGAAATGTTTTTTCCTATGTGTCTTCACCTCTCCCCTCCTCTCTGAGCCTGTGTTAGTGGCTGTATTATTGCCTTGTGCTGCCTGAATGTTTGGGCTCGGGAGACCATTCACTGCTGTGCTCAGAACGCCTGAAGTGGAGCCGGGTGTCACCTTGCCTTGGTGTTCCTGGGGCGGCCTGTTGCCTTCCTGAGGCTCATGTCCCACTTCCACCACGAGGCTGGAGGCTGCTCACTTGGCTTTCAGAGTGGCAATGGAAAGGAAGGAGTTGGGCTGGCTGCTCGGCATGCAGACTTCAGCACAATTCCTGCAGTTGTTTCTCCCTTCCCTTCGGATTCCTGTTGCTGGTAAATACTCTGTCAAAAATGTACTGGCTCACCAGTCCCTCAGAACTCCCCAGTTACTGCTTCAGCTAGACAAAATGGAGCATCCATCCTTCAAAACACTTCTTTGCTCTGGAGTTAACACTTATCCTCTTCAAATTGCTCTTAAATCCTTGCAGCTGCATTCTCCCCGCTCCCCTCAGTACAGCCTGTTCCTTTATGCCCTAGAGCAACAAAAGGGTCCTGCTGCTTTTGCAGCCTCAAACTTGAAGCTAATGTAGCTGAAGCACTAAAAAACTGGACGAACCCAGCACACTTTTGGCCTCTGGGCTGCTGTTGCGGAGCATGTGTGGCTGTTTGTTGAGACTGGGTGGAATGCAAACACTTCAGATTAAGGATTCAAATGATTTGCACTAGAATGAGACTCTTGTGATGAGACTGGGCTTGGTAGCTCTGAATAGGCAGGGCAGCCTGGTTAAAGAGTTCGGCTTGTAACAAGCTACTGCTCTGAGGGGCTATAGAAGATACTGTGTTAATGAGCTGTTAGCTCTGCGCTTCTCGATTAGTTTGGATTTAGTTTTTTGTTGTTGTTGTTGTCTCTAAGCATGTGCTTGGTTGTCCAGTAAATGCTGCTGTCTGACCAGGTCTGCTGTGTATTGCTGTCAGCCCCGCAGCGGTCGTCTGACTCAGGGTTTCTGGCACCCGCCTGGCATAGCAGCTCCCTGAGTCTGCTGTCACCATCTGAGTAACGGCTCTGCCCCCGTACTCAAACCAGTGACTCAGGCTTGCTTGGCACTGCGGCACAGCACCGGGTCTCTTCGTGTGGGGGGAAGGAAAGGGGCGAATGCGGAGTTGGTGCTGCTCAGCAGGCAGGCTGTGCTGCTTGCCGTGCCTTAACTGCTGCCTCATCCATCTCAGCTGTCTCAGTTTGTGCCTATGGTGGGTAAAAAGCTATCGGTTTCTGCCATCTTATTGCCGCCACTAGCTGAATTAGTGTTGGCAAAGGCTTGTGAGAAAGTGGCCTTGTTTTGAGCAGCCACTAACTTGCTCTGGCAGCTCCATGGGTGCTGCCTTTTCAGACAGATACAGTTGGAAATGAGAGTTGGACGGGGAGAGAGGAAAAGGGCAATGTTATCTGAAATGATTGAAAGCGTTCATAGCAAGGCAAAGGAGTGGAAAGTCATGAAGAGGAGGCTAAATACTTAATCCTGAATCTGGAGAAAATGTCAGTGTAGGAGGGGGAAACACGCAAGACGTAACTACGTCCCTCTCGATTTCTAAGGGCTGGCTGACTTCAAAAATACCCTTCTTGTAAAAGTCTTATTTTTGCTGGAAATATGCGCTCTTGTCATTTTTATCCTTGAGTACTTTGAGGCTGAGACTCTGCTCACAAAACTCCAAGTGGATCTCATTAGACAAATTATTGGGATAACTTGAAAATCAAAGCAGCTAATTAAAATCTCAGTGAGACACTCCTTGGGGTGGGAAGGAGACTGCTAGGCACGTAGTACTGTTACCCAAGCAGCTAGCGTCATGTAGCAAAGACAAGGTTTCTTCTTGCTTAAACAAATTGCATTCTGTTGGTCAAAACAAATTGTGCCTTGGGAAGAATTTCTCTCTTTTCATGTTGCTCTGCCTTAGCCGCTGACGGGGGAAAGGTGTTTCTATCCTAGTGCAACTAAAACTGTGCTACCTGTCTGCTCTAAAACCCTGGAGACAAAGCACCATGGCCATGCCTTGTTTACCTTGCTGGGAGGCTAACCTTGCCTCCTGCCCTTTAGCTGCAGTTACAGTCAAACTATATAGCAATAAAAAAATCTGTTAATGTGCATTAGTGATGGCACTGTGAAAGTGCCTGCCTTGGACTTGCAGCAAAATGGCCTGAATTGCACAGTGGCCAGAAATCTTGATGCTCTTTGGTTTGGGTTTGCTCCTGAAGGCGAGTGCGGCTGGCGAGACGGGGTGCTGGCACGCTGAGCTCCCACAGGCGGAGGGATGGGTCCTGGCCAGTGTGGCACAAGGAGAGTCTCAGCAGAGCTTTTGTAGGCTAGTGTCCCCCCCTAAGAACAGAGAAGCGTCTAGCAATCTCCCCTCTCAAATGGGAATATATGTAGCCCTTAGTGATGTCAGGAGCTTTTGCTTGGAAGACTCTGTTCCCAGTGAGATAAATATTTATTGCAAGTCCACAGTGTGCAGCGGAGCAGACTCTGGAGCCAGGATCTTGCAGGATGCTGTTTATGTGCGAGCTGTTCTTGGCGCTAATTCTAAATTTCCTGAGGCTGAGTATGAGGAGCTGGTACCGCGCGTTGGTTGCTAAATGACTTGCTAGTCTGGCCAAGTGTAGGCTTTGCAGAGCCAAGGAAGGAGTGAGCAAAACAGTAACTTGGTCTCTCTGCTCCTGGCGGTGACAGCGCGGGTGCAGAGAAGTGGTCGGGGGTGCTGGAAAACTGCTGCCAGCCTCCTGCCCTCTGCTCAGAGAGGGGAGGAAATGTGACCTGGAGTCCAGAGCTGTGCGAGAAGGGAATGCTGCTGGGAGTGCACAGGTCTCCGTAATACCGCTGCGTGGTCTGCGATAGCGCACACTCTGGCTGCTTGCTGGTCCCAAGCCAGGGCAACTTCTGTGCAGTCAGGAATGTCTATTTTAAAACAAAAACCAAAAACCCACACACTAAAAATCCAGTCTCTGCTGTGGTGGCTAACTAGGGAAAATCCCTGCTGTTGAAATTTTTGTTCATATAAATGCTTACATAGGTATAGCCTGATAGTGGAGTGGCACAACTACTTCATCTTGAGTGCTTTCATACTGATAACTTCCTCTGCCACAGCTTTTGCTGGTGGCTTTGCCAACAGCAAAAACTCTAAATAGCGTAACTGCTGGCAGAGCTCAACAGCCTGGGCTAAGCCTAAGTCTTTGGGCTACTACTTGTGATTAGATTAAAACGGATTGTGGGAGGGGAGGCATTTGTAGGGTGCAGCATTGGGAATCTTGACCGCACAAACAAGCTGCGATTAGCTGCCCAGCGAGCCGGCTGGGAAAGGCACCGCGCTTCTGAGCCTTTGAAGTTGGTGTCTGCCTGGCCTAATCTCGCTAACACCCTGGCGTGAGGGAGAATAAAACATGTCACGCATTTCTCGCCAGGTGGAAATTCTGCTTGCATGTGTGTTGGGAAATATTGGGGTGTCGTCGTATTCTAGGAAAGGGCAGCGAGGGCAGACCTAGCCCTGGGTGAGGGAGAAATGTGATATGTGAAGTATCCCAAGCCTGAAGTACCCGCATGAGAAATCATCCTTGATGGAAAAGCTGCCTTGCTGGGGCCTATATATCCTTATTTATTTATTTACACACAGGCAGGGATACAAGAGGAGCTTTCTAGGTTAGAGTAGGCAATTCGGAGTGAGCCTTGAGCCTCAAAACCAAATCCCCCTTTTGACCTTGAATAGATTTCTCCTACTTCTGAACTAAGCCCTCAGTAGTGAAGTATCTGAACTACTTATGATAAGATTTGTAACTAGCATAAAAAAAACGCTTTGAACTCTGTTTAAATGCATGTCCCTGACCGGGAGAACCTTTCAGGGGCTCGAAATGGCTCTGCTGCAGTTGTTTTCCTCCTCAAGTCACATGAGCTTCTGCTTTCCCCTCCTGTTGTTTTCCTCTGAACCTTATCTTTATTTGCTTCAGGGCAAGTGATTGACACACAGCTGCCTGCTGAGCTTTATCTAGTCTAGCTGGAGGGGGAAGCAGTCATCTCCTTCCCACTCTGTGCGGAGCTGGGCATTGAGTATTTAGAGCTCCTATTTTGCCACTGTTGCAGTAAACAGATCCCAGCATGTGCCTGTCTGGCAAAGGACATGATCTTTATGGTTTTGCTCTTGGTTGATAGTCAGGCAAGAGCAGTTAAGCAAGAATTCATTCCTTCGTAATCTATCTGTCCTCCTCCTGTTTGCTGCTGCAGCATGGCCTGAAAAGCACAAGCGTGCAGCGTGGTCTGAAGAGAGCAGGCAGTGTGTAAGCAGACGCACGCGAGTTAAGAGGTAACCGAGGTTTGACTTCGAGCGAGCTCCCCGGTGCCTGCAGAGCCCTGGAGGATCCCTCCCCGCTGCAGGGGAGGGATCGCCCCGTGAGAGCAGGTCACACCGCAGAGCCCGGGATTACAGCGTAATCGTCGCGGGGATTATGACTCTGCTGCCACGCGGGCCCCCAGGAGAGCTGCTCGCTGTGACACGGCTTACAGAATCACAGGGGGAACGTGCAAGCTGGGGGCAGCCCGGGCTGAGGCTCTGCTAGTGCTGGCCGCGTGCTACTGTACCTGCCCCCACGCGGCACGCGGTCTGCTGGGTTTGAGCACGCAGGACTGGTTGTGTGGCTGCAGGGAGACGGATACCTGCTTGGACAGGGACTGGGGATGCTTCTCTTAATGACCTTGAATGAGCGACACCTCGTCAGCCTGCGTGTTCCTCCTGCTGTCTTACTGAGCAAGTCGCTGCTCCTTGCCTGTATTACCAAGCACCATTATATATTTTTTTTATATACACGCACATATATATATATAAAATTTTCTTCTTTCCTGCAAGCATTGGCCTGTGCTTGTCTCTGATTTCCCCGCAGTCCTCAGACACCGTGGGTTTATCTTTACAGCTCGCTGTGACGGGGGGCACGTGTGGGGTGACTGTTGGAGGGAGGATGGGCAAGGCTGGCTTTGCCCAGAGCCACTGTGCCTGTGGGCCTGCTCTAGGACCGCTTGAAAAGAGTTGAGCAAAGGCACAGTGATATTTAACCGTGTCTGGAAGCCTAGGGGTGAGCCTGTCATGGAACAGAACACACACGTGTGCCTGGATGGAAGCAGATTAACTTCTGTCCCTTGGCACGGAGGCCACTGCGGGCCATGTGAGTTATGTGGGACGGATTGACCAGAGACTAGAGGTAAAACGGTACCCTCCGGACACGGGCACAAGGAGTTAGGTGCGACCTAGATTGAAATAATGGTATTTGTTTTGTTCTCAGTACAAAAATGATGTTCCCCCCCTCCAAGCTGGAGCATGGAGGGAAGGGAGGGAGTAAGAGGTGGCTTGAGGGGAAGCGTAGGCCCTTCCTTTCCTGGTCCGACAGGAGGTGCTCTGGCGGAAGCTCCTGTCACTTCTCATAGCTGCAGTTTTGATGGCTGTTAAGGTGGAAGATAGGGCTGTCCCTGCCTGCTACCTTGCTGCAGCCTCCCTCCCGCCGAGGGCAGCTCTGCTGAGCTGACTTGCCCCCTTCGCGCTGCTGCGTGGTGCCTCAGCTCCCCTGGTTTTGGAGGGCTGGCTCGGCTGCGCTGGGGCCTTGAGGGGTGAGCTCTGCTCCTCTGCACGCTTTGCATGAGCTTAAAACCTTCCTGGTTTTGGTTCTGCGCTCCTGCAAGAGCGCGGTGGAAGTAAGCTGCGTGGAAATCCCCCGTCTCACGCCTGGTGGTTTGCAGAGCTTTGCGTCCTGGCCCTGGAAAGGCCCCATCAGATTCGGTGCTCTTTGGTCTGTGGTGTGGGACAGCGCTGCTCGAAGGTCAGGTGGCATCTGCTCGTGACAGCACAGGTCTGGGAGAGATGTTTTGTGTCATACTGCTCCAGCTGTCCCCTGCCCCATCCTGAAACCCAATTCGGAACAAATGCCCAAAACAGCACCCAGAAGAGGTCCTGATGGCTTCCCCTGAGCACCAGACTCAGCAAATCGCACTCTGGTGTCCAGTAAACTCCTTATTGATGGGCATTGGGAAAAGCTTTGCCTAGAGACTTCTGGTGGAGCGTGTACATACCCTGGTGTCTCTTCTGTGGTTGTCTCCCCTCAACACAGGAATTCTCCATGGATCTGCTTGGCTGGAGACCCAGTCCTGGCTGTGGCACGTTCCTCAGTGCACCTGGGGCCCATGTCACAGATTTATTTGGTAGTCTGAGCCCCCTGTTCTTTAACCCTGGTCACTGCAGTGAAATGAGGTGATTGGTACAGCTGTCCTCTGGTACAGAGCACCAAGCAAAAGCCCCAGGAGCTTTCTGTCCATGCAGGCTATAAAGAGTTAACAGGTATGCACCTCTACCACTTCTTCTGCCACCTCCCAGGCTGGCCCAGGTCCACCTGCTTTTGTCTAGGAAAGGTTGACTTTCACCTTGCTCCTGTTTGCTCCTAGACTTGTGTACACAGTGCTGGGAAGGGAGACGCACAGAGCTCTGGCCCCCATTGTGGAGCTGTAAACGAGATAAAGAGCTCCCTGCGCTTCAGGTGCCTGAGCCTCTGCAGGTCCGACTCCCTCTGCAGCTTGCTGGCTGGGGCCCTTGGAAGAAGCCTTTAGTGAACTTCGGTGTATTTGATCAGAGACAATGCCCAGCGGTAAAAGCCAATTCCATGTCTGAAAAGCTTTGTCCCTGCCCCAAAACTTTTTTTTTTTTTTTTTTTCCCTGAAAGGGTTTGCAAAAGCTGTGATGAGGATGTGTGGGCTGGGGTTGGTGAGCTGCCTGGGTTTGGTATGTCCCAGAACTAGCCAGTGGCTGGGGGAACTTGCACATCGGACGGAAACTGTGCTTGCTGCCTCAGTAAACAGATGTTCCTGCTTTGAAAAGAGGCTGGTGGTGCACTGGGCCTGTGAGTGAAGGCCCAGGAGCATGAGATGAAGTGGGGCGGGCTGGGGATGGAGCACAGCCCGCCTGCACCCTGCCCAGGGTGCCAGCTGCGATTCCTGTGCCGCAGGAGCAAGGCACGCAGTGTCTGGCCTCACCCAGCAGCGAGCCTGTCTTGGGCTCACGTGGGACCTCTGTGCCTGGCTTTTCCAGGAATGGCTCTCATAGTTCACGTGCTTGACATGCTGGTTGTCTAGCAGGGAATAAACTTTTATTTTTTTGCCACTGGCAGGCAGGAAAAGCTTCTGCTCCATCCCCAGCGCATTGGTTAATCCCCCTCGGTGCTTACTGGGGATCAAAGCTGCTTAGCATGAGGAAGAAATCCTGGAAGCAGCCTCCTGCAGAAGTGGTGGTTTTCTGTACAGATCTCTCCTGGAAAGGAGCGTATTAATAGCAGAGCCCGACTTCAGCTGCCGGGGCAAGGTGGGGCAGCACAGCCGTCCAGTCTGCCTCTCCCAGCAAGTCGCTGGCCCGGCTCCAGTGCTGGGATAACAGGTGGTAGAAAGCAGGCTCTGAGCAGCGCCGGTGCCCTTCTCCAGCTGGCAGTCATGGAAGGTGTTAAGCTGAATGTGGCCAGAGATGACTTGGCAAGGGCTGCCCGTCGCTGTGCTGTGGTCTCATAGCTTTTTCCTCTTGGCTGTGGCCTGCCAGCTGAGAGGAAGCAGTGGCACCCGTCCGTGGTGCCTCTGAACCTCCTGCCATGGTTGTAGGGAGGACTGAGTCTTCCCTCTCGGAAAGGGATGGCACTTTCTGAGCAGTTCTGCAGGGGAAGCACTTGGGAAGCCCTGAGCCTTTGCTTTTAAGTCTGTGAAAGTGTGGTGTGCCCTCTCCCAGGTGTGTATGCAAGGAATGTGCCTGCTGCAGACCTGCCCTGAGAGCATGGGTGCTCCACTGTTAACTCTTCCCAGGCAGAGCATTCCCGGGATGCCCATGGCCCAGCTCTCAGGAGGAACCTGCTCCCTTGGAGAGCATGTCCTGAAACCCAGAGGGTAAATACGGAGATGCCCAGCAGCCCTCTAACTTCCCTGTGCTTCAGGGAGAAGCTGGTAGATGAGACTATAAAAATGAGGCTTGCTGCCCACATGAAAAGCTTTCTGTAAGGTTTGAGGAGCTCTCCTGGCTTCCAGGAATTTCCCTGTCCTTGCTCAAGACGATGATGAAGAGTGAGTTAGGGAACGCTCCCATATAATCTTATTTACGCTTGTGAGTCAGTAATTTCCTTGTTATGTCCTCTGGCTTATAAACACTGTCTGTCCTGATTTAAATAGGGCTTTCTGATAGCCAAACCTGGTGCATTCCGCAGTATGTGCTAATCACCGTGGCTGTCTGCCACGGCTTTGCTCATGCCTGGGCTGATCTGATAAGGCCAGCCTGCTGTCCAGCCACTCGGTGGCCCAAACGCAGCTTTCCTTGAGCCTCCCTGGTTAGGACGTTTGGCTGTGAGTCATAACAACGTGCAGCATGAGCTGGCACAGGGGTGCGGCTCAGCACAGCACTTCTGCCGGCATCAGTCTGCCCTGGCTTGGCAGCCCACTTGTACAGATCCACAGGAAGCGCGCTGCCTGGCCCTGCTGTCGTAGCTTGGGCAGACTGGAACTGGTCCTTCCTGCGCCTCGATGAAATCGCCACGAGCTGTAATGGGAACAGCTACTGCGTGCTGGCAGCCGCTCCCGTGGCAGGTCTGGCTTTAGCTGGGTTTCACATATCTTGAGATGAATTTGCCTTGGAGTGAGTGATCCGTAATGTTAGCATCGCTGGTTCCAGGAGGCAAAGGGATTTCTTCCCAGCTGTCCTTCTTTCCCAGCCACCTTCACATAACCCAGTGCCAGCTCAGGCAGAGAGGAGAGAGGGTCTAGGAGGAGAGCTGGCCTCAGCACTCCATGCCCTGTGGCTGTTCATTTGCTTGTCTTCCAGCAGAGTTGCAGGGGAAACCAAAGATGCCTCAATAAGCTGATGAAAAGCACATCTAGTAGCCACTGTTCCTCATGCAAAATGAGAAGCAACTTGCTCTGACCACAAGGCATTGTTTGTGGCAAAACCAGTACCCTAATGGTATGGAAATCTGGGCTGGGAGCTGGGCTGGGACTGTGAGGAGAGGAAGCTGACACATGGCTTGTGACTGATTGTTAGCATTCAGCTGTAAGATCAACAGTGGGTATAATTCATCAGGCAGTGTCACTGCAGCGCTGTGGGATGGGTCACACCTGCCTGGGCCAGCAGGAAGGCTGATCTGAGCCCCTGGAGCTGCAAAACCCACTGCCTCGTACTCGCTGCTATCCTGCTAAAGCAGCCAGCAGTAGGGTTCGGGTGGTGAGACCTGGATCTAACTGCCCCACGAGTCTCTGTTCTTCAGTCCCCTGTGAAGCTGTAGATATGCTCACGATAAACCTGTGTGTTTAGAAGAGCCCTTGGATGTGCAGGACTGTGGAGTAAAGGCATGTGTTCTGTTGCCGCTATTTAAAAATACTCTCCTGGGTAGGTAAACCTTCAGGATTTAAACCATGGTGATACCCAGGAAGCATGTGTCCAGTATTTCTGTGGGGACAGCATGAAAAAATGTGACAGCCTAGCCCCTAGCTGTGGGACCCATCCATCTGCATCCTACTCCTTGCCCTGGGGGAAGGGGTTAAGTCCCCCACCATGCCGATGACTTCATGGCTGTGGAATCGGAGGCAGCTGGAGCCGGAGCTGCTGGAATCTTCAGGCTGGTGTTGGGCAACTGAGCTGCGTCTGCAGCACCCTCACCTGGCCCCAGGCTCGTGGGAGAGGACCAGTGCTTCTGGGGAAATTGCATAACCTTGGTGAGGGCAGGAGGTTTGGGCTTGTGGTTCCTGTAAGGTCCAAGTGCAAATGAGTTCTGGAGTATAAATTGCCACTGTGGCCAAACAGCTGATTCTCTGTGAGGCTCTTCTGGCTTTGCGGCTCTGCAGCCTGGGCAGCCTGCCCTTCCTGCGCTGCTGCTTTGCTCGTGTGCGTTTGCAACTACAGTTGTCAGACCCTGGGATCCTGGACTTCATTTTACAGACTTGTTTGTTTACATGCAATTTAATAGGTGAGGCAGGGGAAGCTCTTCTTTCAGGCAAGTTATTATCGATAGCAAATGCTCTTGAACGTCACACTGTATTGCTCTGCAATTCAGCTGAACTGACAGACCAGTTTTTAACCCTTGGGTAATAAAATAGGTTTGTTCTCTGTACAGGAAGCAGTGAATTGCCTTGAAGTAAAGCTTCAGTGCTGTGCAAAAAACAACAAAACCAAAAACAAAACCTGACCTATAGGTGCCAGGCTTTTTCTCTGGGAATAGCAAGTTCTGCCAAATCCCTCTTTATGACAAAATGAAGATGTTGTTTTTCCCGAAAGCTTTTGCTGCAAACTCCTGACCAAGATCCTGTTGTGATATTTTCACCCCATCATTGTTCAGTGAACCTCCTGAATCTGCAGCCCTCAGGAAATTCCCATCCCAGACTGGCTCTCGCTTCTGTTCTGAGAAATTCTAGGGGAATTCAGCTATTTCCAGGCCAATGAGGATAATGCTCTTGGTGGAGAGGAAGTTCAGCATTTAATGTTCTTGCGATGGAAGTGATGTGCTCAGCACAGGACCTGAACTGCTGACCTTTTGTGAAACCCTTCTGAGTAGTTGCCTGAAACTTAACACTTCTCCTTCCCTGTCTTCAGGTGAGAGAAACAGAGACCATGGATGCACGATGGCTTGACTACCCCGGTTCTGGAGACCTGCCAGATGATGAAGACATTGGCGAATTCAAACCTCACTTAACTTCTGACGTGTTAGATATAGATGAGGCATCTGGTTCTGGAGGTAAGCGGGGAAGGGGGCGAATGGATCTCCCTGAGCTGATGCTGTGAAATTCTTCCCGGTGCCAGCAATTATGAATGACGGACTAAGGGTACAGCTAGGGCTCCAGAGAGAACTGCGGTGTGTCAGGTGAAGATGAGAAAGCCATGTGGATTGAAGGCACTTATAGATGGGAACAGTGAAAGCGGCTGTACCATGATTTGAATCACCCAGGGAGGACAGATGGAGTCCAGCCAAACTTTGTCTTACTGCAAGCAAAAGGGCATTGCACTGGCTGGATCTTCTGCCTGTTGAACTGCAAAGAACTTCTGATGGTTTCGTTGGTGGTGGTGGTGTGGTTTTTTTTTTTAATTTTTAATTTTAATCTTAAGGCAGTGTTAAAAGGCTTAACGTTTAGTGTCTCAGCTGAGGCCAGACAAGGTAAAGGACTGACTGGTGTTCAAGTGAACTCTCTGTGACATGCAAAGCTCCCTGCCCAAACCAGTTTCAGTAACTCCTTGTCCCCTTTATGTGGACATTTGTTCTCTAAATGGAAAAGAACAAGTACTGAAATCAGTACCTGACGTGTTTGGGCAGATCTGGTGACTAGAGGGTTAGCAAACTATCCTTTAGGGATGGGTGGTGAGAGCTTTGCCTTCCCTTGGCATTAGCTTACAAGCTATGGCAGACCTGCTTTGCAGAGCAACTCTTGATAATCTGCAGCAGGGGCCAATGGTTATAGCTGAAGATCCCTCCCATGCAGGAGGTGTTGGTCTTGAGATTACATCTCATGGTCTTATGCAATCAAAGCCATTAAGTGGTGAATGTACTAGTAGATAAGAGGGAGCTGTATTCAGGAAAGAACAAGAGTGTGAGTGAGACTGCAGTTGCTGGTATTGCCGGAAGTGTATGAACTGTGAAAAAACCCGCCTGTAATTAGAGGAAAACTTAGTGTCCTCTTCTTCCCCCTCTGCAGACTATGCAGATTCTGAAGATGCCATGTATCTGACCACCATGGATACTCCTGCGGTAGGTGTTGCGTTTGCTTTTTTTTTTTTTTTTTTTAAGCGACACGTAGCTACTCTGGCCTGTCTCGAAGCTTTCTGAATACCCTTCCCCCTGCGAGACGTGGCATCGAGATGAATCTACCTGCATGAGCAGGAACAGCATACTTGTAATGCACTAAGTAAACTTTCCTTTCCCTGCACACCCTCCTACTTTCAATTGTAGGTAGGCTGGGTGCTGCTCACTGATGGGTGTGGTTTGTCTATTCTCTGTAGATATCTGACAACTATATCCCTGGAGATACGGAGAGAAAGATAGAAGGTGAGAGGAAAAACACGATACTGGACAATGAAATCATTCCAGACAAAGCTTTACCTGTCGAAGAGAACCTGTCCAACAAGATCTCCATGGCAAGCACAGCCAACAGCAGCATCTTTGAAAGAACAGAAGTTCTTACAGGTAATAATCCGCATTGTTCTTAAACTCTAGTGATAAATCATTAATACTGTAAATCCAAATGGCTTGTATTGTTCTCTGAGGAGCAGTTCCCTTCTGACAAGGGGAGTGAGTTGCGTTACCTCTGTGACTACCTGTGCCAGGCTCACTTCTAGTCCTTAAATGGCAGAAGAGCCTACTGCTTGCCTTGCTGGGGGTAAATAGCTTGGTTTTAAGCATGTCACCTGACTGTTGGCTTGAATGAGTGCCACACAAGTTATGTGACAGCTGCTCTGCACCTGCCTCCCTCAGCCAGAGGCATATCTAGCCATAAATCAACAATGTCATAAACTTCTAAATCAAATGTGGGCATTTTCCTTCTAACCTCTGCTCAAGGCCTGCCTTTTCTGAGCCTTGCCAGGAACCTAACAACTCCTCTAAGGGGTTCAAGCACCTAGTCAACTGTCGCAAATCTAAGTAGCTCTGTCTAGAACAAAACCAAGCAGCTGGCTTCCCCTCAGCATGTGGGATAGATCTGTCTCAAGGCAAGCTTCATCCAGCACGTAGCCTGATGGTCCAAGTGCAGACCGCAGCGCGTTGTGCTGATGTGCAGCCATCCTTCCACGTGGAGGAGTGACTGGAAAACTGGATTGCAAAGCCACCTAACAAAGAAGCTGACTTAGTGCAGAGAGAAGGTGTCACAGCAAGAGATTAACTTGACTGAAGTCTTATGGCCATCCTTCGTGTGAGGAGAGGGAAGAGTTGTCTTTTGGGTGTGTGGTGGGAGGTGTTGCTGTTTAATTGAGGTATGGAGTCTCCAGAGTGTGCTCACACAAGCAGTTGCTAAAGCATTCAAATCAAAGCTGTACCATTGTCCTGGAGTTGATGCTGTTGGTGGGTTGTGGGACTCTTCTGGGTGTGGTTCTCTTTCTCTCCAAGCAGGGAGGATGTCTCTTGATTAAAAAGTTCTTTCTTGCACTTAATTGGAAGATTAGCACAAACTGGTTAATGTGTAATGTGATTATTCTACGGTTGGATGAAAATCAGTTTCTGGCTTTTTCCAATAACATCTGTTGTTGAAAATGTCAGTACATATGGTGATAGGCACATGGGCAAAACTGACTCCAGAGGCAGTGCTGGGAACTGGTACTGTTGAAGCAGATCTCGAACTTTAGCTGACAGTTTGGACTTGTCCGGGAGTTTAGACCTAATTCCATGCTTTTTTTTCCTCCCCTCCCAGCTCTCATTGCAGGAGGGGCAGTTGGCCTCCTGTTTGCTGTCTTCCTGATTCTTCTCTTAGTCTATCGCATGAAGAAAAAGGACGAAGGCAGTTATGACCTTGGGAAGAAACCGATCTACAAGAAAGCCCCTACAAATGAGTTCTACGCTTAAAGCTCAGCAGCACTTTGTGCCCATTGAGGGACAAACGGACTGTATGGAAACACTGTGCCCTCCAATGAGACGTGCTGAACAAACGCTCTTTTTGGATTGAATTTCAAAGTGACAGAGGAAGAAAAAACCCTTTCTATATGACCCTTTCCATCCCACTCAGCTAACAAGGGCCCAATGAAATACAAAGAGTCTTTTAAAAAAACAAACTTCAGTGTATTTTTTTCTAAAGCTAGTGTTTGAAAAAAAAAAAAAAAAAAAGCCAAACTTTCTGCTTGTTTTTAGAGGGTATATAAACACAAAACAGACTGTATGGAAGCAAACACCATGTGTTTGCATCCAGTGTGCTGAGTTCAGATTGGCTGCTTCTACAGAAGATGGCTTTTTTATAAACCTTGCTAATAGACATCTTGCAGCAGGCTGTTGATGTGAAGCATTTCTGTGGAGAACTATTTATGAATCTCTTACACTACAGATAATGTTGCCTTATCAGGGAGTAAAAGGCCCATAGGGCTCAAAATCCCTGAATGCCATAAAGGGCCTACGGGAATGTCTTCCCCAGGAGACTTCTGTCTCTTCCTGTTGGCCCCAGGCAAGGGTCCATGAAATCAGGACAGTCCGTTTCTCTTGGCTTTGGTGACACCCTTTCCTTGCCTTCAGTCTTACCTTTTTTTTTTTTAGGATTGCTCGTAGGATTTTTATAACAAACTTTTAAAGAAAATAGCCTAATGTTTATATAAAGTTTGTAGAAATTGTTTTGAAATAAAAAATCTACTTTTTTAATTTCCTCAGATTTATTTTTTCAATCCCTTTGTGTTTCCTTTGGCTGGGCATTGCTCTAGAGATGTTGTTTTATATGATTCATATTCTGAATGGCAGCAGTTAGCTACAGTGCGTTACAGGTTTCTTTTAGTTCTATAGCAGCTACTGTAGAGGGTAAAGATATTTATGGTTTTCCTGTAACTTAGGTTTTGATTTTTTTTAAATAGAATTATTTATAGTTTCTGAAATGGCTGTTCTTCTCATCTGGTAACTTTTATCCTTTTTATGTAAAACACTAATATAATGAGTCTGTGAAAACTATTTAAGCTTTATTCTGTGAATTTTAATTATAAATTCAAGGCAATAACTTCTAGAATTAATCTGTATGCAAAATTGGATTCATTATATATGATTGAAGTAGGGAAAAGACGAGAGTATTTCTAGCCTGTAATATATTATAATCAGTTCCATAGAGCTATATATTATATTTTACTGAGAAATACACAGCTAAGAGTGAAAAGGCTGGAGTTAATTCTTCAGCAGCCTCACTGTCTGCGAGGCTTGATCTAGTTTGTGCTGTTATTTGTTCAGTGTCCTGTCTAGAGTGCAGATGGGCTTGTGCTAGCAAGGGCGCCTGGGGGCTGGCTGGCTCTGTAGCCGTGTCCCCAGGCTGTGCCACCCCGTGAAGCAGGCAGCAGGAGGTGGTGTGTCAGGCTTGTTCCTCTGAGGTGGAGCCGAGATCCACATCTCCGCTCTGGCGCTGCTCTTTGAAGCAGGCACTGGAAGCTCGCAGTACAGAGAAAATAACTCCGTTTCTGGGGGCTGCCAGTGCTGCAGGGTCCCCTGTGGTACTGCGCCGAGTACCTGCCTCTTGCAGGAGGCTGCCTCTGGTGGCTGCAAGTCTGCCAATTCCCGGCTGGGAGCACTGAGCCTTCACAGGTGGCTGGCTCTGACCTCCAGTGGTGGGTCTTCCACAAGGTATTGTGTACATAGCTCCTACCTCTTCTGAGAGTTAGACCAATTCCCCCCAGCGCTCCTAGAGCAAAGCGTAGCGTGCGTGTCCGATGTTTCTGTTCCAGGAAGGCGTTACAGGACTACTTTGTGCAAGGGATGTCCTACTGCAGCTGTTTGAACGTGGTGTGGTTCAAGGCAAGCTGAGCGTGGGGTCCTCAAGCTGAGTAACTGGGTAGGCAGCACAAAACCAGCCTGTTGTGAGTACTCTTTAGAAATCTCATCAACTCCTCAAGCCTCCTTACAGGGACTTCATTGTAGGCTTGAGGCCAAATTCTTAGAGGCAATAGCACAAAGAAATTCAGCTTCAGCTGGTGGCAGCTGCTTCTCAGTGCTAGGCTAGTGCAGTGGGGGTAGCAGGGAGAGATGTATTGAGACGTGAGTGTGAGAGGACTTCCCAAGGCTCCTCCTCCCGTTTGACTCCCTTGGTCCCAGTATGTGTGTTCTTGGAAGCTGCAGGCTCTGGGATGCTCTGAAAGCTGTGCAGAGTTCACTGTAGACTGGGAAGGAGAGGGAGGACTCTGACTGCCTATGGACAGCACTACCAGGAAGGTGGGAGCGCTGTCAGCGCCTCTGGATATTGAGATTCTCTTGTGTAGTTGCTCTTGGATTTTCCACTGTTGCTGACTTTTTATTCCCCCCAAATAAACTGGTACTTTCTAAAATTGGCTTTTTGGACTGTTTCTGATCTGGAATTACTTTTGGGAACTGGTAACAGGGAGCTCATGTTTTTGTAACCCCTTGGTTTACCAAAGGGGGAGGCATGCGGGGAGCTGGCTTGGTGGTGGCCTGCAGCTCAAAGGGGCTTTGTCAGCGGCTCCCGAGCTGTCTTCAGTGTCTGACCCGCAAGTGACTCCTGTAGGACCAGCATGTCTGGGTTTCTGGAGCAACCCCATACTGAACTCTTCCAGGCAAGCAAAGCAGATCCAGCACGGCACGGGGAGGTGAGTCCATCCCATCTCTGCTGCACGGACTGTTTTTGTGAGGGGACTTTGAGGGCTGCAGCCGGAAGGGACAGAGGGAGGCAAAGGCAGGCTCGTGCCTGTCCCCTGACAGCGGTATGTGCCCGTACCCTCAGGCACAGAGCAATGTGCACGGAGCCGTGCTTGACCAAATTCCAAGCTAACCGTGTTTGACTGATGCAGGCCTTGAAGTAGGAGTAGAGCTGTTCCAGCTGCTCTGGGAGCAAGTCTGCGGGTGACTTCACGCCACTTCAAACTGAAGCAGCTCTTCTCCCAAGCAAGACCTGGAGGAAGCTGCTGCTTCTCCAAGCCCCTCCGCTCTGCCAGCTCGGTGCTCTCGAGGAATGGGACCCATCTTTGTCTCCTCAGGCTGCTCACTGGGACAAGTGCTGAGTCTCCTAAGTAGTGCTGAATTTAAATGGATTACTGTCCTCGAGAAATCTAATTCCCTTCTCCCTGCTGCGATCTCCTGCTCCGGGTGGTTAGGATTAGCAGGTATAGAGGAAACAAATTAGGACCAGTATACAGGCTCCCTCGGGGTGAGGGAGTGGGAAATGCTTGCTCTGGTCCGTCATCGGTGCTCTGGAAGGTCCTCTGAGAATCTGCTTCTGGTACCGAGAAATGCAGGCGCCCAGCTCCCTCAGGGCTGACCTCTGCTCCTCAGGAGTTGCTGTTTGTCAGCAAATCGGTGACGTATGCCTGCATTCTTCATGTTCTTGTGCTCGAATGGCTGTGACAGGTTCTTGGACTTGCTCCTTGGAACAATGTATGTTTGTCATTTTCTTTCTCCTGGGCTTCATTTCAGTTGCAAGAATCCTGTGAACTTTCCAAAACCGCCCTCAGCGTAAAAGCGCCTTGTTTTTGCAGAGCAATCTGGTTGGGTACTCTGCAAATCCCCGGAGCGCGAGCCTGGCTGCCTGCCCGCGCTTGCAGAACTTGGCTTCCTGGGGTGGGTTTGCCACGGCTCCCTCGGTCTGCCTTTCTGCCCTCCCTGCCCCCTGGCATTAGCTGACGGGCAACCCGCGCTGGCGCTTTGCAGTCATCGGCTCTGACCCCAGCGGTGTCACTCAGATGTTTTTCCTCCTAGCTCTGCTCTGGCTTTAAAACCCAAACCTCGAGCAGCTGCTTCGCTTGGCTCGAAAATAAACCTGAGCGGGGGCCAGGGTGCCAGGATGGGGTGGACTGGGAGGTAACCGGACAGGTTGTCCTCAGGTGAGCCCTGCCAGCTGAGAGCCTTCACTCATCGGTACCGCTCCTGGTGACCCTTTGCTGCCGGCGTCTCTCCCTGCGGGATGGGGCAGGCTTGGGATGGGCTCCTCGAGGGCGGCTCCGCAGGGGCCGGTCCCGCTGCCCACCGGGCATCCCCTCCCCAAAAAGCCCCTGCAGGGCTCTCCAGGGCCCCTCTCCCTCCCACTCGCCGTGTGTCTGCTGCCACCTCCTGGCACGGCCGGCACCCAGCACCCCGCTCCCTGCCCGGCTCTGCCCTGCTCCGGGGCGCGCTCGTTTCTGGGGCGTCCCCGCTGATCACTGCGTGTGGCAGTGGCACCGGAGCTCGGGTGGGAATTACTGGGCAAGCAGCGATCCCCAGCGCAGGACTGTTAATTGTGACCGTGCTGTTGCTGTTCTGAGATCCAGGCAGCTGGTAAGAGATCTGTGTTTTTGTTTGTTTGTTTGTTTTCTTCAGTGCTTTGCAAGAATCTCGATCTAGACAAAGCCTTTGAGCCCTCAGCAGGGAAGAGCTTCCGATCGCGGGGTGCAGTGAGCTCCCAAATACTCAGGTGAGATGAGCACTTGCCGGGTGCTCCCCGGCCGGGCTGCCCAGATCAGTGTGCGTTATGGGAAGGAGTCAGAGCAGAGGGAGAAGCGTTAGCAAAGCATTAGCTGCCACATGCCAAAGCTCAGGGGCACGGTTACAGATGTGGCCTGGGCTCTGAAAGCAGCCCAGGACCCACGGAGAAATATTCGTCTGCAAAGGCATTAAAAGAGCAGCAGGTGCTGGTGTGGCCCTGCCTGACTGTGGCTCCCACCTCGTTGGGGGTGCCTGATCCTGGCTCCTCTGAGCCACCGCCCGCTGCCTCCTGGAGCGTCTCCGGCCGGAGCTGGGTTGAGGACGCGCTCCGAGCAGGGGGCTGGGAGCGCATTTTGGATCAGGCTGCCTTGTGCGAGGGAAACGGAAACTAGAAGAGGCAGGGATTTCTCCTGCTCTGCTAAAATATTGGTGGCTTGGGAAAAGTGTGGGTGGGAAAAGCTTTAAAGACTCATTCGTCCCGGGAACAGATTAAATTTAATAACGCGGGGTCACCGCTGCGAAGGCGTGTCCGGTCGATGCAGTGCGAAGAGGCCCCCGTGCTGGTGCAGGGGACGTGGGCAGCTGGCGGCAGCGAGGGCGGGGGACGCGTGCCGCAGCCGGGCCTTCAGGGTGCTCCCCCAGGACTGGGCAGCCCCCTGAGCTGGTGCTCGTCCACGGGGCCGAGGCAGCTGGGTGCACGGGGCGCTGGGCCCGCGAGTCCTCAGCCTGTGGCCAGGGCAGCACCTGGGCAGGATCTGGCCGCTGTGGCCACATGAGCTGCCAGGCTCGTTGCAGGGTTGTTTTGCAAGTCCATCCTTGGCAGAGGTGCTCCAAAGCCCTGTTCCTCCCACTGTGACGTTACCGGGGGATGTGAGGGCTGTGTCCCCTTCGCGTGTGTCTCCTTCCAGCAGCCTCGGGAAGAAGCCCAGCCTAAAAGCGGAGCCAGAGCTTGGGGCTGCCTGTTTTTGACGCAGGGACCAGTGCGAGGGGCAGGGTTCTGTGTTGTCCCCTGCCCCGTGGAGAGGCACCCGGCAGTCACAGCCTCCGCTCCAGGGAATAAGCCGCTGGTGGGATCTGTGCACGGGCACTGCTTTAGAAACAAGCAGTGCGCAAACATGGACGTGCTTCACAATCCCCCCTTCATGAGGAGGTAGCTCGAGGGGTACAGGGTGGAGCTGCACCGCCAAAGACCAGCTTGGCGCCGGCAAGCAGCGTGTCACGGCCACAGCTCCGTCCCTGCTCTGCATCCCAGGGCAAGGGCTGGGCGTCCCCAGAGCTGGGAGGGGTCCGGATGTCCCCACGGCCCTGCCCAGCGGGGCTGGCATGGGGATCGGGGGTGCTGGGGGTGCTCCTCACCTCAGTGAGCTCAAACGGCCCCGGGGGAGCCGGGGTGCTCCCAGTGCCAAAAGGCACCGGCTCACCTATGGCTGCTGCCCTTGTCCCTCCACTGTCACCCTCCAGCCCAGGCTGCTGTGGCAGGAGGGAGTTTCAGGGCGTTTTGCCCAATATTGACACTGCTGAGGGAAAAGGCCTGGTTTTCAATCACTGACTGATTATTTCGAGGAAAGGCAGGGAAGCGGGGAGCGGAGGTGGGCCGGCAGCCCCGGAGCGCGCGCGCGCGCGCAGAGGGAACAATGGGGCCAGTGTTGGGCTGAATGCCACGACTCCCTTCAGAAACGCCCGGCGATGAGCTTTCAGCACATTTCTATTCCCCGCTCAGGTATAATTACACAGGGGAACAAAGAGCCCTTCAGCCCTGCCCGCTCCCTCCGGCACAGCCCTGGGGGGCTGCGTGCACGCACGCACGCGTGCCGGCTCTCGGCGGGGTGCGAGGGGACGGTGGCCGGGTTGATGACCGTGCTCATCGGCGAAGGGATGGTGACACTGGGCAGTGGTCTGGGGACAAACCCTGGGTGCCTCCCCAGCTCTGCCGGGCAGGTTGGCTCCTCTTGGGTTTGTGCAGCCCCAGGGCAGAGAGCAAAGAGCAAATCTCTTCCTGCCTCTCAGCACCGAGCCTGCTTTTTGGTGGTGGTGGTGGTGTTGCTGTAAGCTGGAGCTGCTTTAATAATGCGCCTTTTCTTCTGCCCCATCCCTCCTGGTGCGGTGCTCTTGGCATCAGCCCCATGCGGTCCGGCAGGTGAGGACCTGGGTGCCACTTAGGTGATGGCAGCTCACGGACCCCCCATGCTCTGCCAAAAGCAGGCCCATAAAACCCTGGGGAGGGATCCTTTTGGCATTGCCCGCCCTATGCCTTCGGCCTCAGTGCCTGGAGCCCCTAGGCTGAGCCCCCTACTTGC
The DNA here is from genome assembly GCA_013399475.1 of Chauna torquata. Taxonomy (NCBI): domain Eukaryota; kingdom Metazoa; phylum Chordata; class Aves; order Anseriformes; family Anhimidae; genus Chauna; species Chauna torquata. The sequence continues at coordinate 280,521 of VXAL01007254.1, read as the reverse complement.
AGTCACCAACAGCACGTGGCGAAGCAGACCAGAGCAGCACCATAGACGGATGCTGAGGTAGGCAGGGGGTGTTTTGGGGGGGTGGGAAATTCATCTGCTATTAGTGTCCTTGTGCCTGGGTCAAACGCACAAGCTCAACACCTCCCCTCTGCCCTGGCCGTGGGGGCTGAGCCCTCCCCGTGGGGACCTGCCGCAGCCTGGCTCCGTGGGGACACTGCGGTGGGGACAGGCAGGGTCCGGCCCAGCTCCCCGGGGCTTCCCAGGGCCCAGGTACCTCTCTGGGAACAGATTTGCATTTGACTGAGATGTGCTCACACATCAAAGCCATAGAAATTAATTTTCTCTGTCTTTTTTTTTTTTTTTTAATCCATGTCTCCCACTAAGCCCACACCCCGAAATCCCAGCGTTGCCCAGCTGTCCTCACCGTGCCAGCGCCTTTCCTAGTTACAGGAAGCAAGGACACATCCCTATGGGTCAGACCCTCCAGTAGCTGCCACTGCTTCTCCTGCAGCACCATCCTACAGAGCCTGGCGCCCATCTGGACCCCCAGCCCCTTCGCAGGGACCGGCTGGAGCGGGCTCTTGAGGCCAGCCCCGACACGGAGGTGAGGGGCACCGATGCGGGAGTCTGGGGCTCCATCCTCTGCAGCTGCCCAAGCTGCCCCAGCACAAACCAGAGGCAGGTTTAGAAGGGTAAGAGTCTGTTTTCAGGCTTCGGGTCCCCTTTCCTCGCCGTCGCAGGTCTGTGTGGGGCACGTGCCCACTGCCGGGCTGGGCCCCCACACAGGCACCGCAGCAGCTCCTTCACCGAGTCCTCGTGGGCTCACGGGGCAGGAGCCGCACCCAGTGATTTCTTTCTCAGTGCTGATCTTATCCCCTCTGGGGCTTTTGTCTGCTGGTTTGCATGTATAATTACAGCAGTCGTGAATGGAAATTAGGTCTATGTTTTTCAAGCCCAGTTGTTTGTATAAACTGTTTAAAGATCCACTTTCCCTCCTCAGTGAACCCTGAGAAAACCACCAGTGTGTTTCTCCTGAGATGGGGATCAAAGCAGATTGCCAGCTCCCTCTATCCTGCCCCACCAGCCTGGTTCCCCGGCCATGCTGCGGCACGGGGCTGGCTGCGGGGAGCTGTGTCCAGCCCCACGCCGCGGCTCTGCTCACCCCGGACCCCCGATACAGCCACCGAGCTCTGGCTGTGGACCTGGTGGCAGTGGTCCATCCCTGCATCCCATCGGGATGCTGCCAGCCCCCAAGCTCAGTCCTTCCCTGCACTGCAGGGAGTATGGAGCTTGCCAGGAGTGAGCTTGTTTTAAACTTGTTTTTCTTGTTTTAAGGAAAAAGAAACAACCAAACCCCCAGCTTTCCGCAGGGCTTTTGGCTGCATGGACAGGGCCGAGTGCGCAGAGCTGTGGACACAGGAGCATGGTGGTCTCCAAACAGCCTATTTTGGGACAGGGGTTAATAACACCCCCACCTGGCATCGAGGGTGACACAGGCACCCATAGATGCCTCCGGCTCACTCCACTCTTAATACAGCCTGTGGGTTTTTTGAGCCTGGCCAGCGGGGCCGCACGCCTGGGCAGTTCCCAATGTGCTCGGAGTCTCTCGAGCAAGTAATTGCAATTCCTCAGCAACCCAGCCCAGCTTATTTTGGCCCTGGCGCAGTTTTGCATCCTGCTGCCTGGCTGGGTTATTTATAGCTCTGTCAGAAACAGGATAAAGTCAGCACAGGTTTTCTGGGCACTGCACAAACCTACGGCCCCGTACACCCAGCTCCACTGCCTGGGGCCGGGGGTGCCCTTGGGGGTTGCTGGGGTAAAGGGACCGTGCTGGGGTCCCGAGGGTAGGACTGGGACAGCATGGGGGCTTGGTAGGGAGGCAGATTTTTTGGCTCGTGATGCAGTAACCGCTCCCTTGGTTCAGCTTTGACTGAGATCTGCTCATGCACCACAGCAGCCCTGGGCATCACGAGCACAGCTTCCCAGCAAGGAGCTTTTCTCTGCACCTTCTCCCTGGCTGGTGGGCAGAGCAGCATCCCCACACCCTCGCTCTCGTGGGCTGGTGACACAGAGATTTACACCAAACAGCATGGCTGGGGGAGCGGGGGGCAGCTGCTCTGGTGGGGGTGGCCCTGTGTTCCCTGTGTCTCCAGCGCCGGCTCCTGCAGCCCCTCCTGATGTGGGGTCCCTGGTGCTGCTCACCCGTGGTCCCGCTGTCCTCTGGGGGGACGGGCAGGGACCTGGCAGCGCTGCTCTCAAGTCGGGGGGGTGACAAGCGGTACCCCAGCAGTGGGACCTGCCCTGGGCTGCCCTTGCCAATGCAAACATCTCAGTGGATCACAACCAGGGCTGGCGGCGGGCCTGCCTGCACCGAGCCGCGCTGCTACGGGACAGCCCCGCTCCCGCAGCCTCCCCTGGCCAGCCCACCCCTCGCTCTCAGAGAGGTGCAAAATCCCCTTTAACCCCAGTTTTTCCAGCCTTTCTGCAGGTGTGTTTGCAAGTCACCAGCTGCCCTATGAGCAAGCCAGCCCCCCGGCCACCTCGGTGCGAAAAACAGTGTCTCTGGGCTGGATGCGAGCTGGGCGAGCAGGAGAGGGACGTTCCCCGTGCACCACGGCCATCCCTCGCTCCCTGAGCAGTGGGTGCGATGTGGAGCGGGGCAGGGCTCTCCTCATCGCATGCGGGGCCAGATCCTGCAGCGATGCCCCGACGGGCAGCGTGGTGGGGCTGCGGGGCGCGGGGTGCTCGCTGGAGCAGCCAGCCCTCGCTTGGCATTAGCCGGGCTCTATGCCGTTCTCCCTGCCTGCCTGCTCTCCTCTTTGGGGCATTATTTGGAAAAACGCTCCCTGAACCTGCTGCATGGTTTGGGCAAAATGCAGTGGGTCCATGTTTAAAAAAACCAGCAAGCCCTCGGAGCCGAGCAGCAGCCCTGCCCGGGACCCCGGCGATGACCCGTGTGCCGCGGCTCGCTAGGTGGCAGCAGCCGCTCTTGATGTTCTTGCAGGGCGTTGTTTCACGGGGAGAAAGCCAAGAATTTATTTTCTTCTTAATGTTTTTGAGGGTGCTCTCACCTCCAGGACCCACAAACGGCTCCTTCGTGCGGAACCAGGGGCGAGCAGGGAGGTGCTGCTGCAATTTCCCGTTGCCTTCAGCCTTGCCGTCACCCGATGCTCGCGCAACGCTGCAGCTGCACACGGTGTGAGTTGTTCCGAGCGTCCCTAAAAGCGTTTGAGGCTTTTCCTAAATCCCCAGCTCCTGGGGTGATATGAAGGTTTTTTCATTCTTCCTTTTAAACCCACGTTTCTGGCCACCTTGGGGACGGGGAAAAGCCTGTAGCTATAACTCACATAACTCAAGAGCGCGGAGGAGAGATGCCCGAGCAGCTCCAACAGGGCCCGTGGGGACGGCCTGTGCGTTTCCCCAGTGCGTGCTGGGTTATTCAGTGACCCGGCAGAGACGGGAGCTGCCGACTTGTTTGTGAGCGAGAATTTATAACTGGATGGCTGGCGCCTGTCCGAGGCATTTGTGTTAATTGGCGATTATGCAAATAGCTCTGATGATGCTACCAGCTCTTCTGCTGAGACCGGGAGCATGTGTTCCCTGCAGCAGGGAAGTGACTCCTCCAGGAGCTGCAAAGCTCCCCCTTTCCATTTGTGGGACCTGCTGCGAAAAGCAGAGCCCCAAGGAAACGCAGCCCAAGGCTGGTTTGGGGGGACAGAGGTGAGCCCCGCCACGGTGCCCCCGAGGCCCCGCCAGCCCTCCCGCCACAGCGTCTTCCCTTTCCCCATGTGGCTTGAATTACTGCAGATGTTTGCTTAATCCATCAGGCTTCAAGAATGAGCCGCTTGGTGCTTTCTTGGCCTCTCCAGCAAAGCACTGCGCCATAAACATAACAACGCAGGCTTGTTCAAAGCCCTTGAAGTCAACAAGAAATGCTCCTCCTGCCCTTCGGGACTGGGCTGCTGCTAAATATAGGAGAGGGTGCTTTCCATTCATAAAACATGAATTAGGCGCAGGGAGGGGAAGGGCCTCGGGAGCTGGTGGCTCCAGCCGCTCCCGCATGGCAGGAGGGATGCAGGCACGAACTGAGACACTTGGCCCCATCCTTTCACGGAGCTCCCTGCGGAGATGGGGGAGGAAATGCTTTTGGGGAGCTAGGAGGAATCCTCAGTTCAGGCATTTTGTCTTGGGATGGGGTTGATTAAAGGATTTTTCTTGGGGTGCATCCTCAGTTCTGTTAGAGCCGAGGGGGATTTGCTGGCGAGCGTGGGCTGATGGGGTGGCCATAATAATGTATGGGTGGCTGTAATGTTCTTCCTGCCTTTTTCCTCTGGCAGCTGCAGCCCCAGTGATGCGCTCACACACACACAGCAGTGTCTGTAGTGGCTTTTAACCCTGGGGGGGGGGTCCAGTTTTGGGGGAGAAGGAGTCCCATCTCCAGACTAGAGGTAAGGGAGGTGCTGCCTCCTAGGCTAAGACCCCGGAGACCCAATCTCTTGTGCTCGCAGAGGAGCTGGGGCCGTCCATGGGATGGAGAAGGAAGAGTCCAAGACACTGGGCATCGGGGCACATCCTCGCACGGGATGGTGCCCTGAATTCAGCATCCTGAGCTGCAGCGTGGCAGGGGATGCCCGCAGAGAGGCCGAGCATGGGCTGTGTGCTGCAGCTGCTGATCCACGGAGCAGTCGTTCGAACCGCGCTGGATCACACGAAACGCTTGGGTAAGGCGGGCGATGTCCGGGCGCAGAGCCAGAGGTGCAGGGTGCCCCATGTGCAGGGTGCCCCGCGCTCCTGGGTGCTGCCCCTGCTCCCCTGCCCGGTGCTGCCGAGTTCAGCGTAGGTTCAAAACCTCCGTGGTTTTGGCACTTGGCTTGTTTCTAGACCAAGCTCATAACTGCCAAAACAGCATGATTTCAAGGTACACATAGGCCCTTTGATGCCATGGAGATCTGAAGACTAAATAAAGCTGTAAGCCCTGCTCTGCATAGCACTCGGGTCCAGCTCCAAGAAACCTGGTTTCTTTTTATGGCCTCCTTAGATGAGCAGTTTCCTGCTGATTCCAGCATCGCAACATGTGTGCGAACGTGTGTGTGTGAAACAACGGAGCTCGGCAGAGCCACGAGAGCTAGGAAGGGGCTGGGTTTCACACTAGTGTTTCTCTTTTTCCCTTTTCCTTTTGAAATAACCCTATTTGGGCCTCTAATGAAAAAAAAAAAAATCTGGTGCTGGGTATTCAGCTGCTGGAAGTCAGCTCCTCATTACCAAAAAGCACAGAAGCGATGCAGAGATTCCTGGTACAGATCAATAACATTTAAGGTCACATGCATTCATCATCCCCGTTCCTCCTGGCCTTTGAATATATGGACCGAGGACATCAAGGGAGCTGTGCTATTCCGTGCCAGCACGGGAGATAAATCCTGAAGGCCAGCAAGGAAGCAATTGAATCAGTAAAGTGTCCTTGAAGCATGATTTATTGGTGCGCTCAAGTGAGGTCTCACCAGCGTGAGATGCTGCCATTAAGAGACAAGTCAGCGGGTCAGAAGAACGCGGTGGGCAGTGGATGTGCGGGGAGGACCCTCGGGCAGGGCCACCCCTGGCCTGTGGGCACGGCCCCAGCACAGCTCAGGGACACTCCTGTCCCCAGGGCCGGTGGCACGGACGAGCCCTGCCCGCCCAGCTTGCTAGCTCTGCATGAAGAGGTGGAAGTTGGTCCTGGTGAACTCCTGGTGGATGCTGTCGAGCAATTTGTCCGAGTCCTGCGGGACGTCTGAGGGGACCTGCTGTCCCGGGAGGAGGCTCTGCTCCGGGGTGTAGGTGAACGTGAATGAGCTGGAGTAGATGAGGCCATCGTCCCTGATCAGCAGGATTGGGACTGTGATGGGATATCGCAGCCACCTCCAGTCACTACCGAAGGCAGAGACGTCAGGGACGACGCACACCAGGGATTTGGGACTCCTGGGAGCAGTGCCGAAGCAGAAAATGTGTGTTAACCCAGGAGGGGCCCCAGTGCAGGGGCTGCAGCACGTCGCCTCCAACCTGGAGCTCAGCGGGAAGCCTCCGGCCACTCTCCCTTCTTCTTCCAGCTGTTTTGTTCCTCTCTGCCGGGGCTGCTTGCTTGTTTTCAGCCCCTGAGGTCCCCGTGGCCTCCAGCCACCGATAGGGCAGAGCCTGCCCATGCCAGGAGCAGCACCCATGCACCCAGCCGCGCAGCAGCGTGGTGGGCAGCAGTCCCAAACCTTCCCACAGCCCTCCCCGCCGTTCGTTGCAACGCTCGAGCTCGGTCCCGCAGCACGGGCGGTGCAAGTGCCCCCTTCGCCAAGGCTGGCGGCCACGTCCCTCGAGGTCTGCCCAGCACAGCCCACGGGCATCGCCGTGCCCAAACCCGGAGCTGCTCCCCGCCGGCTCACCTGTGCCCCCTTTGCCACCTTACCTGTACATAGTCTCCGCTTCCACGTCTCCGAACCAGACCTTGAGGTGCGCGTGGAAATACTCGCCCTGCACCTCCAGCATGGCCACGTCCCCGCCGCCGGTGAGCTGCGGCGGCAGAGCGCAGGGCAGCGCGTTACGGCACAGGGTGCTCTGCGCCCCGTCCCCTCCCCACGCGCAGCCCCGGGGAGCGAGGCGGTGGCCTCGCCGCACCCCCAGACCAGGAGAAGCCAAGCAGAGGTGCGAGGGCTCAGCAGCAGGAGCCACGATGGAGCAGGCGATGGAGCCATCCCAAAAGCCGTCCCACGGCCGGCACCCTGCCTACCTGCAGGGCAGCGATGAGCGGCACGGGGCTGACGGGCTCGCGGGCGCAGGCCAGGCTCTCGCTGAAGGTGTACTCCACCATCTCGGTGCCGATGATGGTCCAGCACGAGCCGTCGTTCAGCAGCTCCCGGTTGGCTTCCTTCGGGCAGGGAGATGCCTGCGGAGAGCATCACAGCTCCGAACGTGTCACGGTGGGGACAGCAGGGGACCGGGGCCAGGATGCCTGGCTTCTGCCCCGGGTGTCATGGTCCCAGCAAGTGGCTCAGTGCCCCTGCTGTAAAACAGGGACTGTGATGCCTTTGCAAAAGCCTCAGGTCCCCACCAAAGCTGGAGGCAGGTGGCTCTGAAGTGATTCTTAGCCTAATTTGGAGGCAAACCCCACTTTGGTGGCAGACCTCCCCCTCCCCGTGACACGCTCCCAGCAAGCGGCAAAGTGGAGGAGCTTGGAGAGAGGACATGGAGCAGCCGGGGTCCTCAGCCCCTCGTACCTGGAACTGGATGACTTTCTCCGTGGACAGACACAGGTACATGCGGTCACTGCCCTGGAACTGGAAGGCACACTTGTGGAGCTGGGAGATGGGCTCGTCCACGTCCAGCATGGCGTACTGCTTGCTCACCTTCCGGATGATCTGTGGGGCAGGGGGCGGCCCGCTCAGCCTGGGGCTGGCAAGTTCCCTGCCGCGAGGGAGGCTGTCCCCACCCGTGTCCCCACAGACAGCGGAGCCCCGTGGGCCCTTGTGAAGGAGGAGAAAGCAAAGGGATGAAGCACGCGTTGCCTGCGCTTGAGGGAAGAGCAGGGCAGCAGCGGCCCGGGGATGGTACCCATTGCTCAGGTCCGTGCTGCCTGAGCCCTGCGCGGACGGATGCTTACCAGGGGAGGCAGGGTGATGCCGGTGGCCGTGCAGATGAGCTGGACCACGGAGCCATAGCGGATGTACCCTTCCCGCAGGGGAAACTCGCTCCGGGTGCAGCGCTCGTCAGCTTCGCGGGAAGGAGAGAGGCAGAGTCACTGCCGCGAGCAGCGGGGAGCAGGTTGACCTGCTACGTGGTCTGGCCGTGCTCCTGGTGCTTTCTTACTGCTTATCTGTTCTGCGGGTGCTCGCTGCTCGGAGAGACCTTGCTGGGAGTCCAGTGCCCAGCAGGGCTGGCATGTGGTACCGCACAGGGACACGGCCGCAGGGAGCACAGAAAAGGATGCTGCTGGGCTCTGGCCTCTTCCAGGCAAGTTACTAGCTGGGATATGTGAGCCTCCAGACCAGCACAGCTCTTGCTGCCCTGTCCGTGGCCTGTGTGCTCCCAGGACATGATCCCAACCCTCAAAGCTAGTGGGAAACGGCCATCAGCTCCAGAGAGGTGACACATGGGGGGCACCAGGTGGAGGTGAAATCTAAGTCCGGTTCCTGCATCCCCTGGCTAACTCCCAGCCCTTTTGCCCCCAGGAACTGGCTTCATAGCATGGGAGAGCCGGGGCTGGAGGGAGGCAGCCCTGGGCACGGCCAGTGTGAGCGGCCCCGTGAGGCTCCTTACCCAGGTGGAGGGTGAAGGCTGCCCACTGCCTGGCGCTGGCGATGAAGGCTCCCCCCTCCACGGAGAGGTAGCGGGTGCTGACAGTCTGGGAGCGCAGGCGGTTGAAGAGGGACACCTTGGAGCCCGCGGAGATGCACACTGCAGGGAGAGGAGGCTGGGTTAGCACTGGCCAGCTTGCACGGGGCTTGAACTACAGCCCTGCTGCTTTTGGTGGACCCGGGGAGGACAAGTCCTGGTTACTGGCTTGACCAGCACTTCCCGTCTGCCATTCTCCTTATGAGTGCCAGCCCAGCCGGGCCTTTCAGAGGTGCAGGTGAAGCCCACAGAGTGGGGAGCACATTGGCATCAAGGCGCTATATTTGCATTTGTTCAACCCTTTGGAAAACAGACATCAATATGCCCACATACATCCTCTTTTGAGGGTGCCCATAGGCTTTGGATCAGCCCTGACCACTCTGGGGCCAAGCTGTGAGCACCCATCCCATCCCATCCCATCCCACACCTGCTTTGCCCCCAGGCAGAGCCATCCCCATACGCACAGTCCGTGTTCTTCAGCGACTGCTTCTTCTGCGAGGGCTTGGAGATGACCTTGATCAGCTTGCTGTGGAAGGTGCCAATCTCCTGCCCGTTGCTGAAGAAGAGCTTCAGGACCAGGCGGAAATGCTTGCGCTTGTCTGCGTCCGAGATGTACAGCGCCTTGGCGCAGCCGAAGCCCTGCGAAGGGCAGAAGAGGTGGCCGAGCCCCAGCGCTGTGCATGGGCTGGGAGCAGCGGATACAGCCCCAGCCCCTCCAGCCTTCCTCGCCCTCCTCACCTCCCTCACCGCCAGCCCCGGCACAGCATCCCACCAGGACATAATAGCGCCCTTTCAAAGAGCCCCGGGTTCATTTACAGGGGGAAATGACCGGAGATGTTATTACAGGTGCAGTGAAGAGCTGGGGATCGGCAGAGGCTTTATTTACACAGTGGGCAGAGAATTCCTCATGGAAATTAATGTTCACGTGTGATTTATCCCACATAACATGAGGGATCACCCTGGGTTTTCGGTTTCCCAGCCATGCTGGCTCTGGCATGGCCGATACACCATGCTCTAGCAACAAGTCGAGCACTGCAAACAAAGGCTCTTTTTGTAATATTTCTGGCCCAACTCAGACCCTGCGCTCTTTGGGGACCCCAGATAATGCTTTTTTTTTTTTCCCCCCTCTTTTCTCCTGTCAAAAGTTGCCAGATCTTGTCTCAAGCTCTTGAACTTTGGAATTGATTGGGGTTTTCTTCTGCTGTTTGTCCGCAAATGAAAGACCAGGCTTTCATTTTGCGATAACCGGCGTTGCTGCTCAGCGGGAGAACATAACGTGCCAGGGAAGCGGTGTGTTTTGGCAATTCGCCTGCCCCAGGGTTCTGCGGACCTGGAAGGATGGTGAGGAAGGACAGATCCTGCCCACGGGGGAGCGGGTGCTGTAGGGCTGCCCCGGGAGCATCGGGACCAGCTGTGCCCAGGGAAGGGGACGCTGCTGCGGGGCTGTGCTTGCCTCGCGGTGCTGCCCGCGGGTAGCAGGGTGCTGGGGCAGAGCTAACCCTGCGCAGACATCCCCAGCCCACCTGTAAGCACGGGGAGTGGGCTGCGAGCGCTCGCTTTACCTTTGAGTCCGGCTGCTCCTCGAAGCTGAGCTTCTGCGTCTCCATCAGGCTGCTGCCCATGCTGTCCAGCCCCATGTACCCCCACACGCGGAAACCCGCCTCTCCCAGGTCGCTGGCTGGAAGAGATGGGGAGAAACACCCTCCAGCCCCGCGCTGGCACCCGCTGGGGCTCGGGGCCACCCGCGGCTCCTCCTGGGCTGGCCCAGGCTGCTGCCTGCCCCAGTCTGGACTGCAGAGGGGCCAGCCCCACGGGGAAAGAGGAGTGTGGGGGTCACGGAAATAATAGTCGGGATGCGTTTCCCTTTGCAGAGGCAGAGGTCAGCTTGCCGAGGCACGGGAAGGGAAGGGAGAGGTCTGGGGCTGCCACCCAGCGCATACCTGTCAGCTGCTCCTGTTTTAACTTCCATCCCGGCCCGCTCAGGTAAACGCAAGGCGGAGGGCAGAAAAACCTGCAGAGGCAAGAGGACCCTTGGTTACAGCACTTAAGCGCCCAGAGAAGCTGCATGGCTCGAGGTGACCGCTGCCGGCAGCCCCGCGGAGCCGGCGCGGTGCCACTGCCGCAGCTCTGGGTGCTGCTGGCGGCTGCGGGACGCAGCGGGCAGCGGGCAGCGGGGTGCCGCAGCCCCCCAGCCCGAGCCGAAGGGGGTCGGGCCCCTGCACTCTGCCTGCCTGGAATGCAGAGTTTCGGCAGGTCGGGAACAGAGTTTGCATTCACAGCCAGATTCGGAGACCAACGCAAATAAATCTATACCCAGGGTTTTGGAAACCTATTTTCCTGTGTTTTATTTGGGTTTCCACTGTCTTTGCACTTGGGTGAATGGTGCAAATTCATCCTCTGTTGCTACTAGGTAAAAGGCCAGCAGTACAGGAGGGGGCCATATTTTGGGACCCTAAAGTGCTGGGGTACTGTTTTATTTAAACAAATCACCCCGGCTCTAGACACTGACTCCGAATATGAAGGAAAAACAGCCGAGCACCTTTAATCTTTAATCTGGGTGCAGCTCAGCCTTAGAGGTACAGCTCGTCACCTCAAAGCTGCTCAGTAATAGCGGAGGATTATTTATGTCACAAGGATTAATGGAGGATTAATTATACTCCAGTGCCACATGCTGCCATCACTGCCCGGGAGTAGCAATTTTGGAGATTCAAGCCAGAACCTCAAGGTGTTCTTGCACTGGGGGAAGGATTTTCAAAAATAGCAGTGTTTGGGAGGCTGTGGCCATTGATAGAAATGTCCCAGTGTGGCCTTTCAGATTTTAAGATGATTTCCAGAGCACTTAAAGCTCTTAATGTCTCTTCTTATTCTTTGCAATTTCATGCTTAGAGGGTAAGATTGGAACAGTTTCTCTCCTTTTACTCCAGCTCTCTGGCCTGCAGTACTTCCCGGGAGGAACCTGACCAGCAGGAATGTCTGCCTTAGACCGCTGCGGGTGGGGGGTGAATGTGCCCTCTTGTGCTCTTCAATCCCTGAAGACTAAACGATAGTTTCGGGTGCAAAGGGGCCGTGAGTGGACGGAGAGGGGATATGTTAAATCCTCGGCTTCACCAACTTAGATGAGAGGGATCTCTCAAGGCTGAGGCTGAGCTTTGGGTAGCCGCTTTTGGAACCGGGAGATGTCTCCTACCTCTTTTCATTGCCATACGACTTCTGCGCGACTTTTGCGTGCAGTATGAGTACCGTCTGGTCCTCCGGCAGCTGCAGGTACCTCCGCACGCCGTCTCGAAGCAGGTTGGTTTGGTACGGGTTGGATCTACGAGACAGCGGTCCCACAGCGCTGCAACGCCAGAACCGGGCTCCTCGCCTTGCTGACACGAACAGCACCAGCCCTGCACCCAGCCCTCTGCTCCCGCACCGCGCGGCTGGGCACACAGAGATGCCAGGAGGGCTTTTAAAGCCACGTCAAGACAAGCCCTTTCCCACCACTTGCATCTGCCCCCGGTTAGTGGTGTCTGTAGGCAGCTCCCTCTGTGCCCATTGTGTGAGCAGGTGGAGAGCAGCAAGCACAGGAGGTCAGGGAGCATCTCAGCTGCTGTAGGACTGGGGTTGCCATTGGAAAATGTAATGTTTGGACAACTGCTTCACCTTTTCACTCTGACACACCAGGGCACTCCATTTATCTCTCTAAAACATACATTTCTGAGACTTCCCGTCCCATGCAATGGTGGCAGTGCTCTAATTGGTCGTTAGTTTGTCTTTCCGCTGACATGCTTGCTGCTGTGTGTCTTTTGGTGAGTTGGGAGAAGATGCTGCTGAGCAGTGAGTGCAGCTGGGAGCTGCCTTGCAAGCAGCAGCTGCTTGTCAGCTTCTGCAAGGGCTGTTGGGCGAACAGAGCTGCATCTTTCTCCGAGACCTAGGAAGGGGAGGAAGGCTTTGCTGCTTCTTTCTGCTCTGTTAACTAGGAGGAGTTCCCATGCAGCCGGCATTGGACTCCCCTGGCTCAGTCATCTGGGCGTTAACGGGCTGGGTGGGCCCCAGGTGCCCTGCTGTGCCGTGGGACACTTGTGGGGACCTGAGGGACCACGTTACAATTAGCCTGAAACTTCTAACCCTTCACTTCCAGCTTTCCCATGCTGTGAATGGAGCTGATGCTTACCTATTTGTACGTGAAGACAAACACGTCTCCCATACGAACAAGTATTTACCCGGCGTCTTGTCTGTTGGCAGTCAGTCCCACCGGGACCTGCTGCTTCGCTGTCTACAGATTTTCCCATCCCTTCCCTGTTCGGTTATTAGGTGGGCAATATAATCTCAGTTCTTCATGTGTTAATGGATCATCAGCAAGCATAGATCAACAGAACTCTGCCAAAATCATATTTACAGGCAGCACCGGTGTCACCCACAGCATCAGCTGCCACTCTGTGTGTGAGAAAGGGATGTTTTATGGCCATGGCAAGCCCCTTCCTGACTGCAGAGCAGGGCTCGCAGAGCATGCTGCAGCTGAGCTCCTCTCCACCAGGCAGCTGCCTTTTCGGCTGTACCCTGAGATCGCCCTCAGCAGCTCCAGTGCCCAGGCTGAATTTGCTGCCTCCCGACCCTGCAACGCAGGGCAGGGAGACGCCTGCTCCAGTGCACTCAAGTCAAGCTTTACCCACTGGTTTCCCACCAGTGACCTCGCCAGGATGGGTTACTTCATCTTGCTGAAATCTTCACTCCAGCCCTTCTTTCTGCTGAGTGGTTTATATCCTTGTACAGGCAAATATAAGAAAGAACCAGGCTCAGTGCCTGATATTTTTCCTGTGGGTCCCATAGTGTTCAGTGCAAAATGAGGAGTGCAGCTCTGGGTCCTTGCTGGGTGTCAGCGTGGCCACACGCTCCACCCCTGCTGGTGCTTCACCCCGATGTGCCATCAGGCGCCCGTCGCAGAGCTCGGGTTCACAGAGCTATCCCGTCGCTCCTCAGCTTCACCCATCAGCAGGGTAAAGAACAGCCACGTACCGAGGCAAGGCAGCAGCAGGGAGTGTTTGGCAGCAAATTGCCAAAAAATGTGGATTAAGACGTGCTGACAGCATGGCCAGCAGCAACGCCCGCTTTGCAGAGCTTCCTGCAGCAACAGCTTGGGGCAGGGCCAGGCTTGTGCAGGTATCATCACTCCACACCGTCCCTGAGTAACACCAGAGGCACGGGGGTTACTGCACAGATCTTACCAGCGACTCCTCTGGAATAATTATCCACGTGCTACTTACTGCTTAGCGTGGGAATGTGCATGCCAAAGGCAGGTAAGCAGACCATGGTTCTTCAGATTTGATGTCTAGCTGGAAGAAGGTTTACCCAGAAACTTTTTTTTTTAATTTGTCCTTTCTGTGCAGCCATTGCCTTCCAAATTTGGGGGCTAAATTGTTCCAGTGACACACTTCTGAACAGTGCTCACCGTTCTGACCAGGAGACGACCACCCAGCATCCATCATCTGGTTTAAATTTGCCTTCAGAAAGTCAAAAGGCTTTTGCTAAAGCAGCTCACTACAGCCTCTTCAGGGTTACAGGGAATTATTCACTCCCTCTGACATTTATTATATTAAATTATTAAAATGCTTTGATTGTAGTGCAGTGTTAGTTCAGTGTCATGTTCGCAGCACCGCACGGGCCAGGCTCTTACAGCTCGTGCTAAAAGCCTCCTTTTCAGAGCCTGAATTCTCAGCTGGGAATCAAACGCTCTCGCACAAAGTTGGGTATTATGTGGAAGCAGAGTGAGGCCCTGCCTCCTCGGCTCTGTGGGCCACGACCTCTTTCCTTAGCTGATTTTTGCAAGCCTTTCCCTCTCCCTGCTCAGCCTGGCATTGCGTGCTGCTCGGGCTTTGCTCTTGCTTTAGGTCTGGTGGGTTTGGACACGCTGCAGGAGCGGGTGCAAGCGCGCCTTGAGGCGTGCTTGGACGCGATGATCCCTGTGGATCCCTTCCACCTCGGGATGTTCTAGGTGCGTCTCTAGGGTGGCTCTGCCCTGAAGTGGGAGGACCACGCGTGTGCTTGCAAGGTTTGGCCGCATTGCTGTGCATGGGCAAGGAAGCAGAAAAGGAGAAGCAGTGCCCTGTGTGCTTTCCATGGGAGACACAAGGCTGGACCATCCCCGGTGTGGGACGCACCCTGGTCTCCCCATGGCCTTCTGCTTCGCGAGGGCACATGGGCCAGGGAGGTCCTGCACTGCCTCATGTTTGCACCCTTGGGTGACCACAAGAGCAGAAAAAGCCCTTTAGTGGCCCTGGGGGAACCAGACCTCCCCTAGCACAGCTGCTCTCCAGCCATGGCTGCAATGTGGTGCGTGCTCTTTGCTGACATTCATCAGCTCAGCATGCAGAGGATGGGTTCCAATTTTTTCGGTTCCGCTGAGAATGAAAGTACCTGACTCAGGAGACCAAAATACCATCCCATCAGCTCTTGGTTAGGGAGTGGGTCTTCAAGTCACTGTTTACACAAGAACATTAACTCATGTTGACGCTGTCCTCAAGCACCGTTAACGCTGAATTCAAGTGCACAGGTTTAATTTTCTGCTTTTCTCCCACAAAGGAGCTGCCATTTGCCTTGCTCAGAACACAGCTGCCCTGCAGCTTGCTGGGGACTTGCTGCCACAGAGTGCAATTGTTCTTTCCTGTGGTCAGGGAAACCAAATGTCCTAATAAAGAATATCCATTTTAAAGGTCTGGGTTACATTTTGTATGGAGCAGGGGAGAAAATGCTTGCAGTGCTCCTGGGTATGGAGTCAATGTGATGTTTATGCAAAAGGAAAAGCCATTAGAAATCACAGAAATGAGAAGCCTGCAGTTTCTGGCTTCCCTCATTTTTCAATACCTCCTTTAATCCAGACCAACCCAACCCACAAGCCCTTGTATATGCATGGGTATTTATAAATCCTATATTTTCATCGCTGCACACACAAGTGAAATTCAGCCTTTTCTGGGCTTGGGGGATTTATCGACCACACCAACAGCAAACACCAGACGAGAACAGGAAGCAGGACGGCTGCGCGGCGCGAGCTCTGCGGGGGACCGGAGGCCAGGCAGGGTGGTCACCCGGGGCGTGCTCCTGCCCCGCCACTGCCCTGGCAGCACCAAAAGGACCAGGTTTGGTAACGCAGCATTGGCTTGTCTGCTAGAAAGCTCACGTAATGGGTGATTTACTGTGGTCTCCTTTCTCTGTTCCGCCTGCAGAGCCGTTTCTGTTAGCGCAAAGAGGAAGGAAAGTGCTGTTAAAGCACTAAAGCACAGTGCTATAAAGCACTAAAGGTGGTTCCTACCACCACGACGTCGATGTGAGCGCTCAGAGGGGGTGGAAGGCTGGGAAGCGCTGTGCCAGGGTGTCTAATGATGACGCTCTCCGTTGCTACAGCCCGGCACATCGCTTGGCTTTGCTGGAAGCTGGACCAGAGGCTCTGCAGCCCTCAGAGCTTGGTTCTGCAGCTCCCTGGTTCAATCCCAGTTCCCCGCACTGCAGAGCTCCCTGAACTCCCAGGTCACTGGGGCTCCACGGGAAGGACACATGGAGCTTGGGCTGGTTTCCAGGGCCTTCGGAGTTTATGGGAGATGCACTCCAACAGCACAGGAGGGGGAAAAAAACACAACCAAACAAGAAAGCCCCTCTCTGGCCGTTTAAGTCCTTTGCAGGCAAAGGCTGTGAATAATCACGGGGTTCCGCACAGCTCCGCGCCCCCGTACCTTCCGCGATGCCGCTTCCACCTGCACCCGGCTCCCACTCGCCCACGGCCGTGAGCCCCTTGCAGGGGGAGCCTGCAGCGCCCGCGGGGGGCCGGGGGCTGGGGCCCCCCCCGCGCTATCCCGGGCCGTGCCGTGCCGTGCCCGCCCCGCCGCCCCNTACGGGTGAGTGAGGGGCTCCACCGGCGCCGCCGCACCTGCGGGAAGGGGAAGAAGGGGTGAGGGTGAGCCCCGGCCCCGCGGGGAGAACGGAGGTGGGGGGTCTGCCCTGGGGGGCTCTGCCCCGGCGTGGGGCCGACCGGGGGCCGGCAGCGCTGCAGGGGGCTGAGGAGCCGGCGGCGCGGGCCGAGGGGGGAGAGGGCGACCCTTCGACGCAGGGGTACCCCCGCAAGGTCCCTCCCTGAGCTCCGCCGGCTGGATGCTTCTCCCCTTCTGCGGTGCCCGTGCCCGCCGGCCCGGCCGAGCGTGTGGGGCCCGGGGCGCGTTGCGGTGGCACTGGGGGGCACGGTGCCCTGTGGGACGTAGGCTCTTCCCCGCTGTCGGGATGGCACAGTTTGCGCTCTGCTCAGCTTTTGCCTAGCTTTCGGGCAGGTTCTTGCTTATGCAAGCGAGGATCTCTTTTAGCAGAGAATAATAAGGTCTTGTACACCTGGGCGAAGTGCACTGAGCAGTAGGAGATCTAGATTTTGCAAAAAGATAAGCTTAAAAGTGTGCCCTAAGTTTGTTCTGCACCATTTCTGCATGACTGGGAAATTGGGTCTGTGCATACTCATAAAGATGTTTGTGCATACTCATAAATATGTTTGCAAGAGCAATCACCCACTTTTGGCTTATAACTCCAACCATTTCACAGGCAAAATTAGCTTTGGGCATATTCGCTGCAAGCAGTTACGTGGGAAAACTTGTTTGGAAAATTAGACTATTCTGCACCCATCGTATTTGTGCTAACATGCAGTCATCCGAGCTAAGCGGGGCTGTGCAGGTAATGCAGTGTGATGGTATGTGCTCTGTTGGGGATTCTCCCCTCGTTCTGCTGGATGGGGCGAGCACAGCCTTCCCTGCAGTGCAGAGAGCTGCCCAGTCCGTCCTGGAAGCAGGGCTGAAGATCAGGGCCTGGTGTCGGTGAGGAGGAAGGAAACGGGGCTCAGCCACTTGAAAGGAAGCCACCGCTTGTGGGGCTGATGGAGGGAGGAGAGGGCTCCAAGACAGGAGCCCATTCACACAGTTTTACCTCTTCTACTTAAGCCCACAGGAGTTTTGCCTCCACCAAGGCAAGATTGCATACAAAGCTACTGTGAAGTCCTCCCTGTGGGACCCTTTGTAGCATCTCTTGATAGCAACAACAAAGAATCTCCTTTATCTTTCTCTTTCTTGAGAAGAGGAGCAATCAGTCACAGGCAGCCAGCATGTAGGGTCTCAGTAACAAGTAGAAAACGTACTTCACAAGCAGATTCTTGCAGTCTGTTTGGGGAATATCATTAGGTTGGCATCTGACACAGGCAAAAACTGTGTATTGGGAAATCTGCTCTCAGATCTCAGCCCTGATAGTTGCCACCAGGACTTGGCAAGATGAAGAGCGGAGTTAACTCCTGGGATAAATCTGGCCTCATCTGAAATACAAATTCCCATCTGGAAGGCGTGCAAGAGATCTTCGTGTTTGTAGTAAAATGGCACTTTCCATCAAAGCAGGCGGGGTACAGCTGCATCCAACTGGAAAAAGCTGCTGTTCATTTTTGTGGAAGTTCTAACTCTTTTTCCCTTGAAGGATTAAATAAATGTTATGAGATTAGTACAAGATGGGCTTGGGAGTTATTCTTGTGGCGACAGTAGTGAACAGAAAAGATGTAGCCAACAAGGCAGCCTGTTGTAGGCAATATGTGGTCACAGAAGATGTTTGTGCTCTGCTCATAACATAGTATTTCCCTTGAGGTTGGCACTAGGGGTTAAAGGTTTTCAAGAGAAGCCTTTGTTTAAACATTTTAAAAGTTTCCAATAGGGGCCCCTTTGTTCACTTTCTGAGCAGTGTGCCTGCCTTGTTAAAAACTCTGCTCATAAAATGCCATTTACAAATGCTGGATGAATAGGGCTGAAACATGGAGAGAGAGGCAGAGATAAGCAGTGTTTGTATCTACAAGCGCACACGAATTACAGACAAGCCCTACCATGACTGAATAAATGGGACCTAGAAAAAAAAAACACAACAAAAAAGACTGAGTGGTGCTCATAAAGAAACTTACAAAAATCAGCTGCTCCCACAGAAAGAGTCCCTTTTGTGCCAGATGTCCCACACGTTTTCTCCAGCCAAGCCAGGAGGCTGAGCGGCTCCTGCGACTCGTCATTACCTCATGGAATCGTGTTTTCTCCACTTTGGGTCCAAACAGTAGCAAATTGATCACTGGGGCTCTGTTGGCTGCAGGGGAGCTCGCGCAGCCTTTGGTCCCAGCTGCCATAAGGGCTTCATTGAGCAGTCGGGCGCGGGGACCCGGACTTCGCGCTTTCTGTTACCTGCTGCGGGCTGGCAAGAATCGCCCCTCTGTAGGCATTTGCAGCACAGATGTAGCTTTAGGTATCGAGTAACATTTTTAGCAGTTAGGAGGGTTCTCTCCCATCCGGGCTAAATGGCAGGGTTTAAAACCAGCCCTGTTGAATGCGTGCGCTCAGGAGACTTGAGAGGCGAGTGCCCAGCTATGGCAGTGCTTCCCTGCAGGATACTCCTGGGCTGCCGGGCCTGATCCTGTATCTGAAGCTTTTCTGGTTCTCAGGCAGCTTCTCCCTCCCAGCATTTTTTCCCTGCTGGTGGGATCCTTATCCTCAGCAACTTTCTGCCTTTGCCTGTGTCTCCTTCCCCCCCAAATTCTGATTTCTTGCTTTGCAAGCCCTTGATTGCACACATGAATCCATCGCTAACCTGGTCCCCCTGGTGCATGGCAGGGAATCCCATAGGGAGCAGCTGCGGTCCCTTGCAGAGAGGTGGCACTGACTTGGTTCCTCTCCGAATGTTAAGCCTTTCCATCTCTGGGCTGCGTCACGCTGCTTCACTGGTTGATTGCCTACATGTAAGGACAGGATTCTGATCGAAGGTCTGCGGACCCACGGGAGTCCGTGGTGCGCAGCAGCAATCAGTAGGAGCAGACCTGTTGTCAGCTGAGTTAACCCACTATCCAAGAGTCTGTGCCTTGGCTGGAAAATTACCAGGGGTCCACAAACTGAAAAAGACGGAAAACCCCTGCCTTTGGATATTCACAGCTCCTACGCTTGCAGCTGGACTTGGATGCTTTCCTCAAAGCGTCACATTAAACATCCCCCTCGCTCTTTTTCTCTCTTTACAGCATCTTGCTTTGGTTTTAACAGTACCAGGCAGGAGGAGGGTGACACAAAACATTGCGGTCTGCACTCAAATGCCAGGCAGAAATCTCACTACCGCTCCTCCATTTCGCTCTCCCTGTCATCTGCTGAACCTCTTGTGTCAAGTTGTTGAGACAGATGGTGGGCTGGGAACAGCTGAATCTCTGCCCAGGTTCTCCAGTGCATGGTGTGCGTTCCCCTTGCTCTCTGAAGTGCCCTTATGTCACTGTCCTGGTGGGAGAGCCAGCCAGGGAGGTCTTGAGCAAGTGGCTTTGACTCTTCTGGCCTTTAGTTCCTCCTGCCACACTGTAGGACTTGCCTTGGAGATCCTCTTGAGGCCTAAAAACCTGAGGGAAATGGCCTTGGACTGTTCCCTAGTCTCTCCAGGAAGCAAAGAGCTCATAGGTGCCTTCAGCAAGGACTCAGCAAACGCAACAGAATTAGATGACTTCAACTAGTTGCTCGTGGTTTGGCCAAAAAGGGCTAACCTCACATAGGGGTAGGGCTGAAGTCAAGTGGTCCTCAGCTGTGGCCTCAGATGCTGCTTCGAGGCCCTGGGGAGGACTTGCAGGAGGCCATGGGCTACTGCAGTGCCAACAGAAGTTCTCTGGTGCATCTCCTGTGGGAGGACAGCAGATCTCCTGCGGTCCTGCTATCTGAGAGCGGTGACAAGTCTTTGAGACAGGTGGCCGTGAAGTTATATGGGAGCAGTTTCCCGTGCTACCTCTGGGATACTGAGTGTGAAAAGTATCTAAAGATTTCAAACAGCTTGCTTTTCTGTCTTGAGGAGGGCTGAAAAGTCTCTGCATGCTTTTCTGCAGCAGCCAAACGCTCCTTGCTTTCTGCTATTTCAATTAAACGCATAGCAGGATGGGTAGGATAAAGGGGAGAGGCAGAAGAATATTCCCCTGGCATATTTCCTTATGCCAACACATTGAGTCACGTCTCCAGAGCGAGAAATATGATATAAAGATTTAGAGAAGGAGGTCAGGCAGCAAATCTATGATTGTGGGGCTGAAATAGCAGGCGCTTGCTGTGGTTGTCTGTGCCCTGTAAGCTTGCTGGAGGTCAGCTGGGGATATTGGTTCCAGCAGATTCAGGAGGCAGATGTCCTGCTAGAAACTATCAAACTCATTGCGTAGAGATACCAGCTCTGCTGCATCACTAGTTCAGCTGACAAACTCCGCACCAGCCCAGGAACTGCTCTGGGCCATTTCTCTTTCCTTTGTGGTTGGACATGCATATTTCTGGGGAAAAAATGCACTCTAACACCTTCCTCCCAGAACAAGGACTTGGGCCGTGGATTGCTGCCTCAGCTTCTGGATGGCCCAGACCTCTTTTCCTCCAAAGTCTGAAGTCTCTTGGCTCAGTTCAGCTGTCCTCCAGGGGCTTGTTTGCAGATGAGCATTTGATTTCGAAAGGGAGTCTGGAAGGTGGGTGTTTCCCCCAAATGATCACTCTTCATCAAAATCTAGAAGTATTCCAGGGTCCATCCAGTTTTGCTTAGAACGCCAGACAGGAGCAGGGCTGAGTCTGCCTGCATGCGGCTCAGGGGACAAGTGCAGCATAAGGTCTCGAGTGGGATAAAGAGGAGCACAGTAGTGCCACCAGCAGTCCTGCGACAGGAGCCATCTCTTGATGTGATTAATTGAACTATGAGAACTGACTGACCACCTCTTGGCTGCACCTTTAACACACGCTTTGAAAGGCCGTGTTTAATTTGCAAGTGAGTATGGCATTTATTCTTGCCAGCTGCTGCCGCAGCAGCCCAGGTACCGCATGTGTCAGTGCAGAGGCCAGCAGGACAAGCGGATTTCCTCTTTCCTCCTAGCTCAGCTGCAGGGCGCTGGGAGGTATTTTAGGAATAGATCAGAGGCAGAGGAAGACCCTACCTGCTATTGTGGAGAACATCTGAAAGGGGATGCTCTGCCCATTGCTACAGCCAGCGTTTTCCTCTGAGGGGAATTCAAACGCCATCTCGTAGAACGAGCCTGTTGGGACTTGTGCAATGTTAAGTCCACGAGGAATGAGCTGTGAGACAAAGCCATCTGTCACTCACCCTGCAAAGGGACCTGGATAAGAAGCCTCTCTTCTCCCTGAGGCAGCCTGAGCTGTGGCGGAAGATGCTAACCCCGGTGAGCACAGGAACGGGCCCCGTAAAACGGGGAAGTGGCCTTTTCAGAGAAGTCCCTTCAGCATCCAGCAAGGCTCTCCTGTTACAGCACTCCTGTTGGGTTTGAAGCCATGATGTGCTGTTCGAGAAATACAGCCTCGTCTATTAAACAACGTGTCCTTCCAGGTGGCACTTGGCCCAGACAAGCTGCTGTAGCGTTGTAACCGGAGAGTGCTGCGATGTCCTGGAAAGAGTCTGCTCTTGTTCTCCCACATGTGTGTTTGGGAAGAACCAGGGACATGCCAGTCCTTATAAAGGGGGGAAAAATATTTTATTCTGTCTTGCTTTTGGACTGGAAATTCATGCTGGTTTCCTGGTCTCGATGTGCTGGTGCTCGCTAATGCTCCCTTGCTCTGAAAGCTGCATCGCTGTCCTCACGTGTGAGCTTTGCAGCTTGTCCCCCCGCACTGGTGGAGGGTGAGTGAGATGCTTGGGCTGGGACTGAGTGCAAGGTCACGGCTGCCTGCAGAATGGTCCCCAGGGTGGATTTAGGGCTCATGGGCAGCAGAGGCACCGCAGGACATGAGACCCAGCTGCACCCTCTCTTGCTGCTCAGCAAGAGCTCTACGTTAGGGACTGAGCCCAAAACTTCCCAAAGGTGCATGGCTGGGACGACCGGGCACCCAGGGTGTCCAAGGAGTCCGGAGCTTCGTGCCCAAGCTGCTTGCAGAAACTTGGGAAGGGAGCTGCCGTGCCAGGGGATGCGCTAGCACCCCTCTGCCGCGCTCCTCATGGGCATCAGAGCATATGACACCTGGGGCAGGCTCTGGTTGTATTTTGGTTTGTTTTTCTTTTTTTCTTTTTCCCTCCTCCATTTCAAGCTCGGTGAGTTCAGCCTTGCTGGGGTGCAGGCAGCATTTCTTTGCAACCTGAAGGACCTCTGCTGCTGGAAAGGGGTACACAAGCTATCCTCACAGGGGATGGGCACCAACGCTGCGTGTTTTAGATTGCCCATTTGCAAAGTGCTGCAGAGAGCTGGGCTGCACCCCTCTCACATCAGCCCCAGCCACCCATGCAAACGGGCTGGACCCTGATCTGCTGCTCTGGAGTGTCCCAAGAGGCACCGCCGCAATGACATGCCACCCTGGCAGTGAGACCTCGCACTCTGGGACGTTGCACAGACCCGGAACCGGTCCCTGTCCCATCTGCCAGCTTGGTTCCCTGCAGGGAGCAGTGCCCCAGCTCTGGGATCCTGGATGCGTGGCTCTGAAACAGAGGTCAGAAGTGCCCAGCAGCGGTGCACAAGCACAAAGACTGTCAAAAATTCCGGGCATCAGGTAGCCAGCGGCTGCCAGGGACCTGGCTGTGGGTGTGGAGCAGGGTGCAAGCCTGGCCTCTCTCAGGCGGCACCTGGCTGGTCTGTGAGAGCGCGGGGAGGGGGGACTCAGTGCGCCTAAGTTTTTGGCTTTGCCTTTGTGCCTCAGTTTCCCCTGCTGGGAGATGGGGGGGCTGCTGCTGCTGTGCAGGTTATAAGCTCTAGAAAAGCACAGGTGTAACAAAAAAGGGAGCTGAGAAACATAATTCCCCTTTGAAATTGGGCTTCATTCCAGCACCAAAGAGAAACCAGCCTTTGGGCAGCCCTCCCGGAGAGCACGGATCCAGCTCCAGGGCCAGCCTGGGCCTCGGCCTTTCACACCGCTTGAGAGTCTTGCAAAGATACAGACAACGTGCCGGAGGTCCGCTGGGGTTTGCACAGCAAAACCTGGCATCAGGTGTCTCCGGATTGATGCAAGTTGTCTGCGTCTTTCCAGGCAGCTCTCATTGCTTCCTTGTCCTTCATGCCTGGGATGGTGCACGCTTATGTTGTCCTCCCCTGGTCCTGTCGCACTTTTGGGGCGGGTTTTCTTTTTGGGCATGGACCCAAAGGATGGCTTGCTGTTCTGCCAAAGGCAGACGCACGTTGGTCTCCCCATCCTCCAGCCTGAGGCCAGCTCTTGCTGTCTTTGTGGTGCTGTCCTGGCAAGACTCTGGTGTCCTGAGCACGAGGAGTCTGTGCCCAGCCTCCTGAGCACATTTTAGGGCTTCTTTGACACTTTATCGAATAACACTCAGGTGGGATTTGATTTATGGCCTGCAAAACTGCCTGATTGGGTCTCTGGAAAGAAAAGCCCTGTGGTCGGGTGCAGAACAAAGCAGGGCACACAGAGAGGCACGTGAGTCACGGGGACATCATGTCTAGAGCTGGTCTATCATCGTCCAAGATTTCCAGCACAGAAATAGGTGCCATCAGCTGATGGCACACATGGCATCGGGGCCGTGCACCCCTGCCATGTCACCCATCTTAAACATGGTTGCGTCTAAAACCTGGCTCTGACCCCATGACCACGGGGGTCTGCTTTTCTGCCTGTGACACCATGTCAGCGCTTGTCCTGGCCTGTGAATGCACTGCCATCTCCTGAGCCATTCAGCCCCCTCTTTCTTCATTCCCTCTACAAACCGACAGATAAAGCCCCGATCCCTGTAAAAGGAAGGTGGGCACGGACTGGCTGCCTCCCCCTGCTCCCTGCCCGGCTCTGCCGTTCTGGCTTGCCCAAGGGAGGATGCACCAGGTCCGACCTGCGTGGATGAATCAGGAGGGGAATATTCAGAGCATTTCTGTTAACCTGCAGCCAGCAGAGCGCTGCCAAGCAGGCCAAGCTGAAACCCGAAGCGGCTGTTTTTCCCCGAGGCTCAGCACTTGGCAGGGAGCACAGGCGGACGAGTGGGGCGGGAGGGAGCCGAGCATCCCAGCGGGGTGCCTTACCTGGCTGCCTCTGGGGATTCATCCGGCCGTCCTGCTTGTCCCAGAGCACGAGGGGAGCTGAGAGGACGCTGGGCTCATTGCCGGCCCTTCTGTCCTTACATGTGGCTCGTCCCTTTGTCACCCCATGCGTTGACCATCTCCTTCAGCAAGGAAAAGCAATGGGCCGGCTTTCCCCTTGCGTTGCCTTGAAAAGTGGGGAAACGGTGCGAGGCGTCCCCCTGGGCAGAGCCAGCCCGGCGGCAGTGCTCGCCCCCCCGGCCCTTTTCTCCTTTATCGCTCAGCGTTATCTCAAGGTCCCCGGTGCTGTTTGCCTTGCCTCATAGCACCTGCCCGCCAGCCGGTCGCTTCCCACCCACCTCCCTCCCGCTCCCGGCGGTGGCAGTGGGCTCGGGTGTGTGGCACCCCTCGGGGTGGGGGGAACCCCCCCGGGGCTGGGGGTCTGCCCCAGCGCTCCTCGGGGTGCAAGGAAAGTGGGTAGCTGTGGAAATTGCCCAGCGTGGGAGAGATACTCAGGGGTCTCTCTCTCTTTGCTTCCCCATCCCCATCAGCCTTGCTGCTGGGTGTCGCATTGAATTGGGGATTGCCAAAAACACCCGCCTGGAGCTGGATGCGCGGCTGAGCCGCTGTGCCGTGCCCAGTCCAGGCAGCATCAGCCCCTCCAGCCATGGGGAGCGTGGAGACTTCATACAACACTCAGATGCTGTTAAAAATAGATCAGTCATGAACTGGTTTTCTCCTCCTTGGTTCCTGGCCCGAGAGCTCATTCCTCCCTCTGGGCTGGCTTAGAAGCTCCCTGGATGCTGTGAGACGCAGGCTCCATGCCAGCCTGCCGTTGCAGGGAGGCTTGGAGAGCAGAGATCTGCGGAAATGCTATAGGTGGCATGGCTGCCCCCGGAGTATTTAGTGGTAGGTGAGTGCTGTCTCCTAAAAAAAACGTATTGCAGGAAAAAGAATTTGCTAAACGAGTGGTGAAACCAAGCCATGTTGGGAGGCGGCTGTTTGCTTCACCTAATTGCTGCTGGCCGGTGCGCAGCCCATGGGGCACGGAGCGATGCTCATTGAGGGGCTCGGTGCTGCGGCTTCCTAGGAGAGGCACGGCGGGCTGCAGCCCTCCTGCTTGCTGCGAGCCCAGAGTCCCCCAGCGCCTCCGACCGGCGCGAGCGCCCGCCCCAGCACGGCGGCTTGTCTCCGTACCCGGGCAGGCTGGGCTGGCTGTGCTCCCCGGTAAGAGGCTGCGTCTCATCTGTCCTCTGCATCTCTCCGGCTTCAGCTTCCAGCTGCTGGATGCTGCTAGGACTCTTCTGCTGGTTTTCTGCTACCTATGGAGCTGGCTGTACGAGTGGGCACAAATCGGAGTTTGGCCAAATTAAAGGTGAAGAGCAAGTCTCCCACTGTAAGACTGATATTCTGGATCCCAGTTTCATCCTGTAGCCCTGTTCTGTCCTTCCGAGTTCAATGTCATTTTTCAGGTGTGAACACTGGAGACAATTTTAAGATGCAGCTGTGCAACCTATTATTAGCATCCCTGCTATCAAGTACATTGGGTTCAGGGCTGCACATAATCGCTCAGCAATTAAGTGGAAACCCTGGTAATGAATTACAACCGAGACCTCATGGGGCCAAACAAATATCGGCCGATAACTACCGATAAAATGAATTTCCAGTGTGCTTTTTTTAAAAAGCACTATTCCAGCACCTGCCCCCTGTCTCCCCAGGGCTGTGCTATCTGCAGTATTTCCCTGCAGCCCCTTGGGTTTCCAACCTGAGCCAGGGCTGCCCTGGCTCCTGGGGCTGGGGCTTTGGGCTCCCTCCTGGTGATCCAGGCTGTCCTCCAGGTTATCCCGACGGTGCCTGAGCAGTGCCTCCTGACTTTGCTGTCGTCACACCAAGGTTGTATTGTTTGCAGCCTGCATTGTTTGCCATTTCTTTCACTAGGCTCACGCGTGGCAGGAGAGCTGGCACCTGGTCAGTCCCTGCGTTATAGCCCCCCCCAAATAAATCCATGGAAATACAGGAGCCAGGCAAGGGCGGCCAAAGGCAAGGCAAGGCGAGAAAACACAGAGATGGGCAGGGAGGGAGACGAGCAACAAGCTGAGGTTTTGGATAACTGGTCTAAATATCTGCTCCCCAACTATCCCACCTCAAATGCACAAATCTTTCACCCAGGTCCCTGCAAACACATCTGCACACGCACTGTCACCTCCTATGCATGTGCAGGTTTTTGCTTTCTGCTGTCCCAAGGGAGTCTGGAAAAAGGCAGAGAATAAATTCACGGAGCTTCTTGGAAAAACAGTCTTTGCCAGCGACTTTGAGAGACTTCTGAGTGAGTTTTGCCTGTGCTGGCATTTAATTTTGGGGCATCTCTTCCCAGCATGGAGCTGGCGGCCCCGCAATGCCAGGAGCAGGGAGCGGCAGAGCCGTCGCCGCGCGTCCCCGGGCGCAGAGCTCCCCTCGTCCTCTGGCTGCGGGGAGCGGCCGCAGCGCCAGGCAGAGAGCGCTTGGCTGAACATCCCAGCCGCATGGTTTGCAAGTGAAAATAAGGCTTGTCCGGTGGCCAGCTCCACCCAGAGCAGAAAATCAGACCGAGCTTTTCACTTGGCAAATTGTTGCTACTTTAATGAAATTTAGCTGTGCTGAGGCTGCCCATTCTCAAATGGGAAGAGTCCCCGCCTGGGTTCAGGGAGGTTTGGGGATGGATCTGGCAGAACCGCTGCTGCTGTCTGGCTTTTTTGGCAGTGCCTGGGGCACCCCCCGCCCGAGGGGTTCTCCGGCAGGAGCTGCGAGCCCCGGGGCTCAGCGCTGACGGCACATCTCCTCCCTGCAGTGAGTGCCCCAGCCCCGCTCCCGCAGCAGTGATGAAGCTCCGGCCAGTTGCTCCTCTCCTCCTGCTTGTCCTAGCGACGCTGGAAGCCAGACCAAAACCTGCAGGTGAGCCCCGGCCACTGCAAGTTGCTTGGAGGAGAGAGAAGTGAGTGTGTGAGGGCAGCAAAGCCCTCCGAGGAAGGCTTGGTGGGAATCCTGCATCCTCCTGGGGATGCCCCAAGGAGGAGGCATCGGGTCCCCACCTGTGGCATGAGGGTGAGCCCCCTCCATGCAAACGGGTCTCCTGGTGGGGGGACAAAGCAAATCCAGGGGCACCAGCTTCTGTCCTCCCCGGGCAGAGGTGGCCAAATCGGTTCCGGTTTCAAGAACAGTGAAAGCACCATACGGAGAAAGGAGCCGGGTATGTCTCGGAAACCTCTGGGCACTTGGGAGTAGCTATGACAGCCCCAGTCTGGGCATCGTCCCAAGGGGACTCGGAGTGTTTGCTTACCGTTACGGCCAAATTCTCCCAGGCTCGGGTATGCACAAGCCAAGTAAAATATGTTCATTGGCTTTTCGCTTGCTAAACACTCTCCCAGTTTGCACTGGAAGTTGCACCCGTGTATCCAAGAGAGGCTCTTTGGCTCGACCCTCTTGATGTGCATGCCTGCAGCAGGGCTTTTCATTGTCTCATTTTTTTTTACCTTTTAAAAAAAAATGAAAAAAAAAGGAAAAAAATAGAAAGTTCTGTTTTTAGGCAGGAACTGGCAAAATGCAGTAAAAAACAGGCGAAGCTGGAGCTGCAAGAGGAACAGAGGAGTTGCTGCAGAGATGAAAACGCAACTGCCTAAACCTGTGCCTAAGCCTTGCCAGGGCAGATCCGGACAGGCAGAGGTGTTTCTGCAGGAGCAGGGCAGCAGGAGCGTTTAGGGACAAGGGGACACTGCCATTCCCTATAGCCCCATGGCCAGGGCACATCTCCCCTGCCTGTTCTTCCCACTCCCACTCTACCAGGCACCCTCTGTAGGTTTATTTGACAGAGGGAAGGTGCTGGTCTGCCCAGACCTGCCCTCTCCATCCCCCATGAGCACCTCTAAAGCCACCTGAAGGGGATGTCTCTGCTCCTCGCAGGCGGCTGTGAGGCTAAACCATCTCCTTGCCCCCTTCCAGCCCTGAAGTGCAGGACGGGCCCGCTGGACATCGTCTTTGTGATCGACAGCTCCCGCAGCGTGCGCCCCTTCGAGTTCGAGACCATGCGGCGCTTCATGATAGACATCATCGGCAACCTGGACGTGGGCCCCAACGCCACGCGGGTGGGGGTGATCCAGTACTCCAGCCAGGTGCAGAACATCTTCTCCCTCAAGACCTTCTTCACGCGGGCGGACATGGAGAAGGCCATCAACAGCATCGTGCCGCTGGCCCAGGGCACCATGACGGGGCTGGCCATCCAGTACGCCATGAACGTGGCCTTCACTGCGCAGGAGGGTGCGCGCCCGCTGCACAAGAAGATCCCCCGCATCGCCATCATCGTGACGGACGGACGGCCCCAGGACCGTGTCACCGAGGTGGCCACCCAGGCCCGGGACGCCGGCATCGAGATATACGCAGTGGGCATCCAGCGGGCAGACATGAACTCGCTGCGGGCCATGGCCTCGCCGCCGCTGGAGGAGCACGTCTTCCTGGTGGAGTCCTTCGAGCTCATCCAGCAGTTCGGGAAGCAGTTCCAGGACAAGCTGTGCGGTGGGTGAGAGCCGCGGCTGCGGGGCGGTGAGGGTGGTCCCAGTGCCTGCTCCTCGCCCTGTGCTGAGACCGGGCTAGAAGATGACCTTCAGACGGGTGTTTGGGGTGGCATCGTGCAGCAGGAGCTCTGCCTCGTGCTGGGACAGGCCAGCTCTCTTCTGGGTCACCTTTCCTTTGGTGGAGTGGGATAAGGAAAGCTTCAGAAGTATTGCAAGCACTCTTTTCTTCACCCATGCCTGGTGGCTCTGCCCCAAGCCGGGACGCAGCAGCAGTGGTGATGGCAATATTAAATAGCAGGAAATGTGAAGCCAGTTTCCCTGGGTGTGATGGGGGCAGATGACACATCCCAGAGTCCCCTCTACATTTCGACGTGGCTCCAGCAGGGTCTCCTCCTACGCAGCCACATGCATGGCATCTGCTGCCTGCCTGTTTCCCATGCACATTCGTGTTTAATAAAATCCTGGCCGTGTGTCACTGCTCCGCAGTGCCTGGCCGGCGGGGGCTGGCAGCAGGGAGGCTGTCTGTGCCGTGGCCCGTGCTGCGGGCAGGGCTAACCACGTATTGCCATGTGGGCTACGATGTGCACCGGGGCACGATGCCTTTCCTGGCAATGCCTTGCCTGTTGCCTCCCTGCCCCGCTGCCCATTTCCCAGCTGGGTCTGCAGGCTCCTGTTCACGTGGACATGCAGATGTAGCTGCCTGGGCGCCTTCTTGCTGATGAACAGCATGTTCCAGACGAGCTCAAGCTTTCACTTAGCTCCAGCTATCAACAGTATCAATTAATATGGAGCACTGATTTATCGCTCAGGTAGATCTGAAAGCCAAAGCCATTCAGGAATCTGCTCTGCGCAGAGCACAGGAGGTGCCTGTGTCCGTGCACTGGAAATCAGCCACGTGGGTCACCCTGCGGGGACAGGGTGCGTGCAGGAGAGTGGTAAGCCAGCCCGTGGGCCACTATGATGCTCTCTCTGTCTTCCAGGGGTGGACATGTGCATGGAGCGGGACCATGGCTGCCAGCACAGCTGCATGAGCACCCCCGGCTCCTTCTACTGTGAATGCAACCCCGGCTACCGGCTCAACGTAGACGGAAAGACCTGTTCCCGTAAAAACCCTTTTCTATTCTAACTCTTGCGGAGGACTGGTAGTTGCAGGTCTCTTGGAGGAGAGAAGAAATGCAGCGAAGGGCCCACTGAGGCCAGCAGCAGCCCGGGCACTCTGTGCGTGGGGCATCGCAGCCTCCCAGCTGTATTTGAGTGCGGGGAGGGCAGGGCGGTATTGGCTGCTTCTGGCCATCACCCCCGGACTTTTCCTTCTTGTCTCATGGTGCTGTGCCCGGGGGAGCTGCCCCAGGGACACCGAGGCGGGAGGGTGACGGGTGTCTGCTTCCCCCGCAGCCATCGACGCGTGTGCCGACGGGAGACATGGCTGCGAGCACCAGTGCGTCAGCGCTCGTGGGTCTTACTCGTGCCGCTGCCGCGCAGGTTACAACCTCAACCAGGACAAGAGAAGCTGCACCAGTACGTGCCCATCTCCCCCCCGCTGCTTCTTCCCTTCCTTCTTCATTTGCTTCTCGGTCTTCCTCTTCTTGTCGTTCAGTATGTCGCTCCCTCCCTTTCTACCTTTAAGATCATCCCCTGCCCTTGTTCTTGCCGGAAACAAGGGCTCGGGGTCTCCCCAGCTTTACTCTGCTGCCAGAAGCAGGCTCGGGTCCCGGTCCTGCCCCACGCCGCAGTGGGACCTGCAGAGCCGTTGGGGCGGGGGTGCAGGGCAGCCCCCCGCCAGCCTGCCCTTGCTTCCTTCCCTCCCCAGTGATCGATTACTGCAGCTTCGGAAACCACAGCTGCCAGCACGAGTGCGTGAGCATCCCCGCCGGGCACCGCTGCCGCTGCCGCAGCGGGTTCACGCTGCAGCCCGACGGCAAGTCCTGCAGGGGTGAGTCCAGCGCGGTGCTGCGGGATGCAGCTGGCACGTTGGTGTCCCCTGCCCGCGCGGGGATAACCGTGTGCCCTTGCGTCCCAGCCACCGACCTCTGCAACGGAGTGGATCACGGCTGCGAGTTCAAGTGTGTGACCAGCGAGGGCTCGTACCGCTGCGTGTGCCCCGAGGGCCAGCAGCTCCAGGCTGACGGGAAGGCGTGCGGCAGTGAGTACTGGGGTGCAGCTCACCGCTGCCGGCACGTCCGGGCTGCCATGCAGGGCTGATGGGCACCCAGCTCCCCGCAAGGGCTTCACCCAAACTAGGCTGCTGTGAGGGGCTCTGCATGGACGGATGAGGGCTTGCATCCTCAGAGACAGAGCCCAGAGGATGCAACAGGAGTTTGGGGGAAAGGTTCAGGAAAAGGGAGACCTAGGAGAGATGTCCAGGGGACCCTGGTGTGATAGTGGAGCAATTTGGGCTGATATCCCCAGACATGCTCTGCCCTGCTTCCCAGCCTCGCCCCAGTCCAGGGGGTCCATGCGGTGTCCTGCTGGTCCCTTCTCACCTCCCCCTCTGCCCGCAGGATGTGGGGCTGGGCACGTCGACCTGGTGATGGTGATCGACGGCTCCAAGAGCGTCCGGCCCCAGAACTTCGAGCTGGTGAAGCAGTTTGTGAACCGCATCGTGGACCTGCTGGAGGTGTCCCCCCACGGCACTCGGGTGGGGCTGGTGCAGTATTCCAGCCGCGTCCGCACCGAGTTCCCCCTCAACAAGTACCACAGCGCGGACGAGATCAAGGCGGCGGTGATGAAGGTGGAGTACATGGAGAAAGGCACCATGACGGGCCTTGCCCTCAAGCACATGGTAGAGCACAGCTTCTCCGAGCTGGAAGGGGCCAGGCCTCTCTCCCACAACGTACCCAGAATCGGGCTCGTCTTCACCGACGGGCGCTCCCAGGACGACATCTCTGAGTGGGCCAGGAGAGCAAAAGAGTCAGGTGAGGGGCTGGGGAAGCCCAAGCTGCAGAGCTTCGGGCATCCCAGGATGGTTCCTCGGGATGGTTGGCTCTTGGGAGGTGGGTTTAGTCTGCCCACGGCATCCAGGCTTGCGGTGCTGCATCGCCCGCGTCCCAGCCATGCCCCCACCGTGGTGGCAGGGTGCTCTGAACAGCACCGTCCGTGCAGCAGCGTGCACCGTGGTGGTGCTGCCGTGCTCCTGCCCGTTCCCAGCTGCCCTTCCCAAATCCATGCCATGCGTGGGGGAAGCCCTGGGGGCATCCTGCATCCCTCACAAGAAGCACTCAGCTTTGCTCGCTCCGGGCTTGGGAATCACTTGCTGCGGGGTGCTCAGGATCCGTCCTCACCCTGCAGGCATCGTCATGTTCGCCGTGGGCGTCGGCAAGGCGGTGGAAGAGGAGCTGAGAGCGATCGCCTCCGAGCCGGTGGACCAACACTTCTCCTACTCTGCGGACTTCACCACCATGACCCACCTCGTGGAGAACTTCAAGCTGAACATCTGCCCAGGTGGGTGCCCCAGCCACGAGCCCTCCTCTCCCCGCAGAGCCCGCAGGGTGACTCGTGTGCCTGTCACCTCATGTCACATCCGTCGCAATGACACTGCCCCGGGGCCGTGCTGGCTGGCATAACCCTAGGGTGTCCCCCTCCTGATCTCCTCCATCTTGCTGTTGTCGATAGAGAGGTGGGTTTCAGGGAGGGATTTGGAGGCGGAGAAGATGGAGGTGGGGGGCTTAATGCAAAAGGGCTGGGAAGATGAGGGGCTCATGCTGTGTTGGGGAGGACGTGAGTGGGGCCGGCTGCAGCACAGTGCCCTGAGCGTGCCCAAATCCTGCTGACACAGAGGAGGGCAGAGGGCAGACGGAGATCCGGAGCCCGTGCGAGTGTGAGGCACTGGTGCAGTTCCAGACGAACACCGTGGCCATCCTGCAGAGCCTGACCGAGAGAAATATCCTTTGGGGTGCTGCATGGGCTCACCGGGGGGGCAGAGCAGCCCATAGCTCCGGGGGGCTGCATCCAAATTCATGCTGGAGGAGACTCAGGGGCTGGCAACAAGGGTGGGAGGTGGGTATGGCCGGGGCAGCCTGTACTGGACAGAGAAAACTGTAGGCTCTTTCAAGAGAAAAAAGCAGCGCTATGACATCTCACAGCCTGGGAGCTCAGTCCCATCCACAGTCGCCAAAGTTAGGGTCCCTGGGTGCCGGCAGGCATGGGTAAGGCTCAGTCCATGCTTGTTTTGGGCATATCTCTCGCTCTTTGCCCAGCTCACAGTTTCCTTAGCACGCTCACTTGCTCAGATGACGGCCAGACTCGAAGCCTTGGAGAAGCAGATTGCCCACAAGAAGTGATCCTCGCATGGCCGCAGTGCTCAGACGGGGCACGGGGACCTACAGTAGCTACGTGGCATTGTTATGGCTAGATTATGTAAAGCATCGTTGTTTGTTCTTGTATCACAAAATCCCAAGGGGATGCGGAGTGTATTAAAAAAAAAAAAAAAAGAAAAAAAAAGAACTTGAGCAAAAACCCTGCTGCGAAGTGAATGGGTTCAGCCTTTGCAGTTGCCTCGTTCCTCCAAACTGGCCGCTTGGGATGAAGTTGGACGGCCGCATGGGCAGGCTGGGCTTTGGAAGAGGAGACGTGACACAGCTCCTAAAGCGGCCGGGATGGGCCAGCCGCTGCCGGCCCCGGCCCCTGTGTAGCCCCTGGCTCCCAGTGCTCACCAAGCTGCCCTGCAAGAGAAAACCCGGCGGTGGTGGCACCCGGAGAGCTGCTGCAGGCAGGGCGAGCCCGTGCTGCTGGCAGCGTGGGGCTGCGTGCGTGGATGCAAGCCCCTTGGCCCCCACCGGCCGTGGGGATGCAGCCCATGGGAGAGCGGGCAACAGGACCCCCTCGTCCCTGTTTTGGCAGAATTGTTTTGCAATCGGTCATTAACTTGTTTTTTTGTTGTTGTTGTTGTTTTTTTTAATCACATAGCAATATGGTAATAATTCTTTCTATAAATATCTATATATGTACATATATATTTCATTCTGAGAGCAGGGTAGTGCTATTTTTAAACACATTTTATATATGGAAATTTCTATCTTGACAATAAATACCCTGAAGATTTGTAGGACACGTCTCGCTCCTTTTTCCTGGGCTGCAGGGCCATGGAAGTGCCTGTGTCTGAGCAGGGGCCGCTGGCTTTTGCAAAGGCCCCCTGCCCTCAGGCTCTGAAAATCTTTTGGGAAAATCCTTGCTTCATGAGAGCACCCTGAGTGGGTCCCTGGTAGGGACAAGGATGGGTCTCACAAACCGAGCCGGAGCTGTGATCCTAACGGCGTGGAGCGGCGGCAAACGTGCCACACCAGTGGGCTGTGGCCCTGCCATCGGTGACGGGACCTCCCTGCTCGGTGTGCAGCTCCCTGAAAAGCATGCAGCAACTGCAGGGAAAATTAAAAAGGCAGAAAAAGAAGCAATTAGTCTGGGATTTAATAAAAGGCTTGATTAGAGTAGATAATGGCACACGCTGGGAGGCTTTATTAAGCCTCAGTTGGACTGATGTTATTTCGGCAAACTTTAAGGCAGGTTGCAGGGGGATGGGAGAAGGGCTAACAGCGAGACCTGGGGCTCTGTGACGGCTGGGGGTCCTGCCCCAGGGCCTCGGGACCAGAAAATGGTCAGTGGAGGAAGGCTGTGATGGCAGCGAGGGTCACAAAGGGACAAGGGAGGCATGGGGGGAGAGCAGCAGGAGCTGGGCATCAGCCGGACCTCACTGAGCCGGGATTTTCGGGAAAGCATCCCAGAGCAGAGCAAAACCCCGTTAGGGCCACGTCTGCACTGTCCTGCAGAGCGTCACTGGCGGCTTTGCACTAGGTGGCACCAGACACCAGCGCTAATGGGGGTGTGCGGGGCTGGGGGCACCCCGAGGTGAGCGGACGTTCTCTGCGGTGAGCTGATGGAGCTCCAGGCAAAGAAGCGTTGCATCACCCAGAGCTGCAATGCAAGAGGGACAAGGGCTGGTTTGCAGGGCACTCGCTGTCCCTGGGGTGCTTTGTGCACCCTGATAAAGCTGGCACTTTGCTGCGGTCAAACCACGAGCTGGGGAAATGGGTGCCACTGGCCTCCCTCCCTGCCATCCCTAGGAAAACGAACCAGAGATAGCTGGCCTGGCCGGGAAATTGCAACATCAGCCTGCAGCACCCTCAGCGTTGCACAGCTCAGGCCCTTCTTCTCGTGGGTGTGCTGGAGACGGCTCGGTGGGACCTGTTGCTGCACCCCAGGGGGATGGGGCAAGGGGTGCCACATGGGCACTGTGTCCATCCTGTGGTCAGCACTGCCATGGTCTGGATTATTCCATGAGATTTGCAATAGAAGCAAATTTTGGAGGTTTCCCCCATGGACAAAGCACTATCAGCTCCCCCAGAGGGATTTCTTTTCCTCCAGCTTTTCTGCAGCTGGATCCACCGTCTGCTCCTTGGTGTTTTCTCCTTGCAGAGGTGCCGCTCCAAGCACCGCCTTGGCCGGACCCTGGCACCAGCTGGGAGCACAACACTGTCCTCTTCACTCCCAGTGGCAGCTGAACTCCTAAAGATTGCTTAAAAATTGATCCAGTCCTTTTATTTCACGTTAATAGTGCTACATTATTGCTGCATGGCCCGGAAAGTCTATTTGAGTTGGCTGAATCCTTCCCCCGTTGTTTAATAAATGACTTTACAAAGAGCTAACTGCAGTCACAGAATCATTAGGGGAACTGGGCAATAATTAACGCATATCCAGTAAGTTAAAGGTCAGTTACTATGGCACGTGGAGACACGATAAGGGAATTCAGAGTGGGAAAGGGCATGGCGAGACGTCCACAGAGCCCTGGGTGGACAGCGCGGGGCACCAGGGGACAGGGCGATGGCGGGGGCCACGCGGGGCACGGAGGGGCAAGGCCTGTGCTTCTGCTGGTCCTTGCACCACCTGGTTGCAAGACCAGGGGCTGCCCCAGGCTGTATTTGCAGGAGCATGGGGTGACCAGAGGCTGTGTGCTTGGCTGGGGGGTGCCTCCCCCCCAGAACATTCCCTGTGCCTGTTTCCAGCACAGCTCTGGGCTCTGGCTGCAGCAAGAATCCCAGGAAAGAGCTTCAGGAACCATTGCACAAGGTGAGAGGGACGCTGACCCACTGGTGGGAAATGGAGTAATTTCCCATTGCCCAAGAATACCCAAAGAAAACAGCTTTGCCCAGAGTGGGGATGTAAACTTCTTGAGCAGGAGGGGTCTTTGCCACTCCCCAGCAAACCCCCAAAAGGGAGCACGGCAGAGTCCCCGTGCTGGCTTCTCCTGGAGGACCGTGCCTGCGCAGGAGAGGGCAGCCCCACGGCTGTCCCGCTGGACCAGCTCCCCTTGGCTTGTCGTTCCCCCCCCCAGGTGCAGCTGCACAGGGCAGCTGTGCAATGCAAGAACTTTGCTTTTTGAGCAATTGAACAATCCCATTTGTGTCTTGTGCAAAAGGCTTCCGGAAAACACAATGCAATGGCAGAGGAAAAAGGCACAAATTGGCACCCGCCCCGCCCGCTTCCCCCCCCCATCCTCCCCCCAAGAATTTAAATGCCGGTGTCCCCCAGCGATTCACACTGGCACTTCTCAGGGGACGCAGCAGCATGAAGTCCGTGGCTGCCCTTCTCCTTGTGGGGATGCTCATTGTCTGGACAGAGCTGCCGGCAGGTACGGGATGCCCTAGGAGGGAGGAGAAGTGCTGGGGTTGGGGGCAGGCACCGTGTTCGCAGCGGCGAGCAGCCACCCGTGTGTACCCACAGGGTGCTGAGCACCCAGGGGGTTGTCCCCGCTCCATGGTCTGGCGTAGGGGCTTCTGTGAAAGGGCAGCTCCTTCTTGTGCTTCTGCCAGCTGTGGCTAAAGGGGAGGGGGTGGCACCTGGTCTCTGCCCCCCTCTGGTGGGGACAAAGTCATCTCAGACCCTCCCGGGGTCCCTTGGCTGCAGCCCCCTCCTCTTGCAGGCACCGCCTGGTCCTGCCCGCCCGTCCGCATCACCTGCGCCATGCACAACCCGCCAAACTCCTGCTACACTGACCGGCATTGCCCGCGCCCCAAGAAGTGCTGCATGACCTTCTGCGGGAGGAGATGCATCTCGCGCCCGCCCGTCAACCCCATACACTACGGTACCGTCCCGGGAGCCACCCCCTCCGCGTCCACCCACGGGGTCTTGGGGGGGATACAGTGGCCGTGGCTCTGGGCAGGCAGCTGCGTCCGGCTGCCGGAGCCCTCCGCTTTCGGGCTGGTGGGGGTAACCCAGGTGCATGGGCTGGGGCTGCTCCGAGCACCAGCACCAGCCCCTCGCTCTCTCTCCCTTTCCCCAGTGTGAGCTCCCGCTCCCAGCACAGGCCGAGGGTCTTCTCTGCATCCCCCTGCCACCTGCAGTGCCAGCCAGCTGCACGCACCTCCCGGAAGGACAGCCCTGCCTGACACCAGCTCGCAGGGGGACGGCTGCTTGCCCATGCTCTGAGACCTCCTCGGCTCCAGGACCAGGTGCCGCACGATGCTATGCGCCTTCTTCTCGTCGTCTCCCTTTGCTTCCCCACTGCTGTTACAGCAAATAAAAGAGTTTGTCCCAGGAGTGCTCATGGTGTGCATCTCCCTTCCTCCCCCTCCTCCGGCCCATCCTGGTGCACATTCCCACTTCTGCTTTCTCCCCAGAATTTCTGCCTGGGGAAGAGGAGGAAAACCACCCCTCCATGGACCCAGCACATGGTTAGGGGCTGGCTGGGGGCAGCAGATCTGTCCCGAGGCAAACAAACTCCGAGAGGAGGGGGTTGGAGGGGCTGCAGTGAGACACAATGGGACACTTTAGGGACCTCCCCATCAGGCTGAAGGGAACCGGGAGGGCAGCGTGTCCCCGGGTGCATCCAAGCTGGGCAGGGCTGTGGGACAGGCAATGGGACCAGCCCCACAGGCTGGGGCATGCAGGGCCACCGCCAGTCCCCCTGCGGGTATCCAACGTCTGGAGGGGGGGTTACACAGCCCCGAACCCCAAGTGTGCTGAGCCCCTCACTGAACCTGAGCTGGTAGGAAAAGTTCAGCTGAAGAGGATTGCCTGGGAGAACGTCAAGGCAGGGCACAGAAGCGCAGCCCCAAGGAGTTCTGTAACTTCTGTACAGCTGATCGCCAGGGCCAAAAATTCAGGAAATGCTGAGACAAGCCAGCAGCGCGCAGCCTGGGGGGACCTGCTGGTGTCTGCCCACTGCAAAGGCAGGGCAGGCACTGCCACCACGTGCTGCAGGGACAGAGCGGCACCCAGCCCGTGCTGGCACCCAGCAAGTGACAGAGACATCCCCACAGCTTGCACAGTGCCGGTGGAGGATGGAAACACCAGCAGGGGCAGGCAGAATGAGGGCCAGGTGCTGGGAGCTCATCAGCCAAACTCAGGTGGGCAATTGCACATCACTTGCAACCAGCACAGCATCCACCCATGGGGACATCCCTCGCCACCCTTACACCAAACGCACCCATGGGAGTGGGAAGCACTGTGCCCCACAAACCATGGGGTACAGGGGCAGAGCCCCAGCGCTGTCCCCAGGCTGGCACAGGGGCGACGGACGGACAGGCAGGATGGCACACGTGATGGCACGGCCCATTAGTCACAGATCACAGCACCCCTCCTCCAGCAGCACCAGCTATTATCAGCTATTAAGCAGGCATTTCCATACAGCTGGCTAATTCGATAATGCTGCAATTATCCCTGTTTGTTAACAAGATTAAATCACTAATTGGTTTGATTAGGCACAGAGCTCCAGGCATGGGGTGCCTCCAGTAGTGCTCGTGGCCCCGGCCAGCCCAGCCCTCCATGCCCAGGGCAGCAGCTGCTTTATGGAGACAGGGGAAAGGAGACAGCACAGGAGGGC
Organism: Chauna torquata; assembly: GCA_013399475.1. Lineage (NCBI taxonomy): Eukaryota > Metazoa > Chordata > Aves > Anseriformes > Anhimidae > Chauna > Chauna torquata. The sequence continues at coordinate 241,850 of VXAL01007254.1, read as the reverse complement.
TTCATTCTCCTGAAAGCTGCTGACTGGGGCCTGCAGACCTTCATGTGAAGGCTGCAGAGGTCCTTCCTCCTGCCCTTGTCACCACTGTCACCCAGCTGGGCAGGAGGAGATGGCACAGGTGGTCAGAGGAGGGTGCCTGAGGATCCCTCAGTCCAGGTTCTTTCTGTTCTGGGGTGCTGCACTCACCAGCCACCTATGCCCACCTGGGATGCATTAGCAAGCCCCCCTCTCCCCACCGGGAAGCCCCCATCACCGTGGGTGAGGTTTTCCATGCCCCCCAGGGGCAGCCAGCACCCGGCTGGCAGGAGCAGGGCGATGCGCCCAAACGTGCATGGGGAAGGCAGTGACCGTAACTGTGGGAAGCTGCTGGCAGCGTGTTTTGACTGGAAATCCTTTGGATCTGGGTCTCGGAGGAGGAAGGGAATTCCCCCATGCATTGTAGGTACATGCCAGGAGACAGCGGGGAAGCAGCGCGTCCTGTGCCAGACAGGAGACATTTCCCTGCTGGCTCTTCCCCCATCGTCTGCTGCTAGAGCAGCCTGGGGACAGGGGGTTCGTTCTGTCTGCCTAGGGCCTGACCACGGCTTGGGACTTGCAGCTGTGGGACCTTCTCCTGGGGTGAGGCCACCACGTTCAGAGCAGGAGCATGGGTAAAGGCTGTACCAAGGACCCAGCTTTGGGTTAGCACATCCATCGTGTCACCACTGCAGGGCTCGGAGCCTTTAGGCTCCTTTTGCATGCAGTATGCCTTTCTGCATCTGCCCTTGAGACAGGAGGCTGTGGGCCAGTCGGTCTTGGATGACACCAAGTGGGATCCCAAAGGAAGCACCCAACATGCGCTGGCATCTGCAGGGATGGGACCCAGAGGGACTCCCCAGGGAGTCGCCAGCACCATGCAGGGAGCCTCGCTCTGCACAGAAGTGCACTCTGGTCCACTCCGAAATGGAGACAAGGCAGAGGATGGAGAAGTAAGGTCTCACCCACAGCATGCCCCTTGCACACCTGAACATCTTTTAAATATTTCTTGGAGCCTTCTCCCTGCATATTTCATGCTCTGGCTCAGCAGAGTGGGTGATCGGGGTCTGAATACAGAACAGTCTGGTGCTCTGGAGTGATGTGAGACCTTTTCAAGAGATGATTCAGAGCAGCCTAATAAGAATTACTACAGCTTTGAAAACCTTTGCAAAGGGAGGGTTATTTAACTAGCCTGGGCCAGGAGTGGGAAGCTGTAGTCCCGACAGCATGCAGCAATTGCATCAGATCCATAAGAGGAAAATCCCTGGGCAGAGCAGATCCACGCGCAGCAGCTCTGCCCCTGGCCGGGTGCTGAGCGCAGCCCCCGCCTGCTCTGCACAGAGAAGCAGCAGTATTTCAGGAGGGAAAATGAGTCAATACCCTTCTGGTCCCTGCATACAAGAAATAAATATACCTCTGCAGAAAAATAGACCATCCTCACTGCTGAAGGTCAGCGTAGGTATGAAATCACACTGTGCTTTCTCCTGTGGGATGATTTCTGTGAACTCAGCTCCTCTGTGACCAGTCCCCTCCGGCTGCAGTCGAGGTGCTCAAGGCCAGCCCAGAGCTGTCTTGCAGCTGGGGCCCTGCAGCGTGTTCTGTCCGACAACCCAGGGATGCCTTCTTCCTGCTCCAGTCTGCTCCCCTTGCCACCACGATGGGGCTGGAGGAGGTCACTGCCCTCGCTGGCACCAGGGCCTTTGGGGCCCAAGCAGTGGGAAGCCTTTGGGACAGCTGCGGTGGTGACTGTCCCTTGTTTGGCTCCTGCATGTCACCGGCCGTGTGCTGCGAGGTGGGGAGCCTCGAGGCAGCGGGGTCTGGTGGCGGATGGACAGGGACCGTGGTGCCAGAGATGCCAGAGCAGCCTGCGGTGATTCCTCGTCTCCCGTCAGTGCTGCCAAGTCTCAGAAGCAGCTTCATTCTGATGCAGAACCAGCTCTGGGATGGCCACGCATGTGCTGAGGGGCAGCAGAGCTGTGCCTTGCTGAGCTGCTTGGCTCCCTGTCCCCAGGGAATCCCCCTGGAAATCCTCACCAGGCTGCTACCTGCTGGGGATGCACACTCAGGAAGCCGGTCAGATGCTGGCAGGACTTCCCTGAGCCAGCAAACCAGGAGCGCTTGGATCCCTGTGTCTCAGTGAGCGGTCTGAGCATCGGCACGTCCTCTCTGAGCTCCGGTAAGGGATGAGCCTGACGCTGAAGCAGGCATGCAGGCAGCATTTCTCTTCTGACCTACCGCCAGGGTCATGGCTGGGGCCAGACCCACGTGGCCAGAGTTGCTCAGCCAGGGGGGTTCAAGATATTTGGGTGGGTGGGGGTACAGAGATTGTCTCCACCACACACACAATGCCATCGT
>VXAL01007254.1:168554-233087 GCA_013399475.1 Chauna torquata | reverse complement strand
CAGCCCGGGGACCCGGGGTACCGGCACCCCGGGGCGCGGCGGGGATCGGGAGATCGGCAGTCCAGGGAACAGCGGGGACCGGGCACCGGCATCCCGGGGTGCTGCGGGGAATGGCCCGCTGGGGCGCGGCGGGCAGCCGGGGCACCGGCATCCCGGGGTGAGCGGGCAATCGGAGCACCGGCACGCGGGGGTGAGCAGGGACTGGGGCAGCGGCACACCGGGATGAGCGGGGAAGCGAGGCACAGACATCCCGGGATGAGCAGGGAGCCGGCGTGCCAGCACCCTCACCCCGGGATGCTGCGGGGAGCTGGCGCACAGGGATACCCCTCCTGGTCCCTCTGCAGGCGGCTGTAGGGTAGCACCTCTGCCCCCAGCTCTTCATCTCCCCGCCAGGAACCTCAGGGGACAGGGCAGGGTCCGGGGGTCCCCACCCGAGAGCTGTGCACCCACTACCTGGGACCTAGGAGAGGATGCTGGCACAGGGCAGGGCATCATCTGCAGTAGGCGCTGGGCTGCCTGCTCAGAGCAGACGCCGGAGCTATTAGCACCCCGAAGAGAGTGGGGAGTCCCCCAGCCATCTGCCTCTCCAGCCCTGGGCACTTTGGTGGCCTCTCAGCACACAGCAGCAGCTCACGCTCCGGCTGCAGAGAGCTGCCAGCAGCGGGAAAACCCCTTCCACACTCCCCCTCCACCGCCAAAGGAAAGGCTTGGTCCTGAGCATCTTCAGGTCGATGCTCAGCGATGGGGATGGGGCACTTCTGCATGACAGGAAAGGAGCCATCTCCCCGGTCGTGCCCCAGCTGTCCCCAGCGCACAGCCGCTGGATGGGGACACCACCCTGCTGGGAGGTCAGCCAGCCCCACCGCCCGCTCAGGTCCCCCCAGCCCTGCCCCGGCCCCGTGGGCATCCCACGCAGCACTTGCTCCAGCAGTTTGCAGCCACCACCCTGGCGCACCTGGAGGGTGCAGGGCCACAAGCCCAGGGCGACAGGGTGCTTAGGGCTGGGCTGCAGGCGAAGGATGAAGGGTTTCCTCCTCTACGCATTTCTAATGGCTCCTCTGAGACAAGCCACACGACTCCCCGCTGGGAAGCCTCGCTGAGCCGTAAGTACAGGGCTTTTTATTTGGGCTGTTAATCTAAACCCGTTGTACCTGTTTGGAAAACCCCTGTGTGCAATACTCCCTGCACTCCCGCATCCTCACTCGAATATCTATTAGCATCTTCCTTCCCACTCCCCTGGGTCCCCTCTGCCAGCTGGAATAAATATACATAACTTCCAGTTGAAAGCCTTTAAGAAAAAAAATACGTTGTCAAGGGAAACTCTTCTAGCATTTCTTACAGATATGCTTGATCTGTTTTTATATTTTTTTTACTGTCATAAATGCATATAGCAGAGATTTTTTTTCTCCACAATATGTGTATTCGTTTCAATGCCCAATACACAGTTCATGCAGGGCTTGTGTAATTCTGATGGTAGTTTCCTTGAAACAGCTTACCATATATTTCAAAATTTATCAGAAAGAGACTGGCTTTATCTGTTCTATTTTTCCAATCATTTATGGAAATTCTGGTGCAACTAAAAGAAAATTTTGCAAATTCACATTATTCCAGACAGATACATTTGTATTCTCTGCCCATGGTGTTTTTTTAAAAAAACACACCCAACCTTCCCGAAGTCAGCTTCCGTCTCCCAGCAGATATCCCTGCAAATGTGAGACAGGCGCTTGCTTTGACGATCCAACAGGGGAGAGCGCGGCAGGTCTTAGTTCAAACCTCAGCGCTGCTCTAAAGCTGAGCTTAGCTAGTAGTGAGACGAGAAGGAAAAGAGCTATAAAACTATTAATTGTTGCCTTAAATTCCTAGATGAAAGCTGTATGTGCGCAGAAATAATTTACTCTGTTCAGAAACAAACACCAGAAAGGAGAATCTCAGTTCGCGACCCTCCTCGCCCTGCTCCCCGCGCGGGAGGGAGGAATTTCCCTGGTGCCGAAGGCTCACCCATCCCTGACTCCCACTTTCCTTCTGCCAGCTCGCTCCTGGCCGCCTGGGTGAGGCATCGCCCGCAGCTGCAGCCGCGCAGCGCACCGCGTGCTGGTCCCGCCGAGCCCGAGCATCGCTTTGGGATCACCCCGCCCGACCGGCCCCAGCCCCACAACCACCCAGGCTGGCCCCGGCCCATCCCCGAGGCCACCTCCCCATCAATTTTGGTGGCATTTGGCCTAGGGTCCCGGAGTGGCTTCTGTGCAGGGTGCAGAGAGGCTCAGGAGGGGTGCGGGACACGCCGCAGCCCACAGACCCACCCCCCCGGGCCCCTGGGTGTGTTCGTAGCCTGAATGCACGAGCATCCTTCTGGAAGGAACCTGGATTAGTCATCCCCACCCCACAGATGGGCGGTGTGATGTCTTCCCTGGAAAAGCTAATCCGTCACAGAAATTCCAATTTATCCTTGAAAAGGAGTGCTTACACCCCTTTTTCTCCCTTTTTTTTTCTTATACATTTAAAAAATATTGATCCTTTTATTTTTTTCACCCCCCGTACAAAGGAAAGACAATGAGTCCGTTAAGCTCTGAGGCTCGTGACAAAACAGTTGCCTCCTCCAGACATGGTGCAAGGGGAAGCGCTTGCTTTGTGGTGCAAAGCCTGTGTCTTTAAGGAGCCCTGGCTCCGAGATGCAGCAGAGCTGGCAGATGCCTTCACCAGGCTATTTCACACAGATCTGGCATTTGCTGCACCCACAGCCCTGTTCAGCTTAAAAACATACCTCTGCGGTTTATTTGCAGTCGCGACTCCATTACCTCTTCCTCTCTAGCCCTGCTCTGACCTCTGCATTTAGTTGCAAAAGCACCCCCCGGGTCCCTCCAATCTGACAAACCTTTTACACGGCACTGCTCTGACACGGGAAAGCACGCACGCGCCCTTTCCCTGCTTTGGTGGTTGCCCCATCAACCCCTCGAGACGTCTGGCGAGCAGCACGGGGCTGTGGCACGGGGGGGAACCAGGGTTCCCCCGGGCAGGGGGACCCACCTCAATGCACCGCCCTGGCCTTGGCCCTCGGGGCTGCAGTGGGACCGGGCTGTCCCACGTGGGGCTGGTGGCACCTCAGCATCCCCACGGTGGCTTTTCCCTCGGCTCCTGCTGCCCGCCTCCAGCCTCTGTTCTCGCATCACCTAAAAGTTTGAAAACTTCATTGGTTGGCACCAGTCAGAGAAGGTGAGGGATTTCTCTAATAAGCAGCAGGCTGATTAAAGCCGTGGAGGGAAGCCTTTGAGAACGGAGACAGGCTGGTCAGGAGGTCGCAAATGCCTCCGCAACCACTAAAGCAAAAGCTTCAGCGGCTGCAAAAGTCACATCAGCAACGACAGCGACTGCAAGTGCAAGCAGAGCTCAGGAGCAAGGCACAGCCAATACGGGGGTTTCCCCAAAGCAGCTGACATGTGGGGAAAAATGCAATTTGGGGGACTTGGAGAGCAAACCCAGTGCCCCTCCCAAGGACACGCAATGCCCCAGCACCGCTCCCTGCAAGCTCCACCACGTCCCTCCAAAAAGGGTGACGCTTGGGCGAATGAGGTGGGTGGAGAAGCCTGATTTCAAGGTGACTTGAAACAGTTGCCTTTTTATTTTAAACCTCTGGTCAAGATGGGTAAATGCATTTTAAGGTGTGGGAATGCTGCTCTTTGTTCGATGCTGCAACTGTTTCTCTTTAGCAAATGGAATTTCTGCTGCATGGAGAAGCCCAGCTCCTTGAAACCTGTAAAATCCTGTAACATGGTAGAAATCAAAACTTCACTTTTTTCTTCCCTACTAATATGCAGGCTTTTAATTTAGTCATCAATGATTCTGAATCATGTTTCTGTTACGTTTCAACATTATAAAAATAAATCTTAATATTTTACATGACAGAATCTACAAGAGGAAACAAAGCAGGCAGATGAATTATTCTGACACTTCTTCCACTGAAATTCTCCCTAAAATTGACACCTGTGAAAACACTGATTTTGGCAAAACTGCCACAGCTGCTGGGTAGATTGTGCCATCTAAGGACTTTTTGACCACATCTAATTAGCGATGTAGGCGGTCAGGCTACAAAGCTCTTTGGCACAATTTGATGAGTACAGGGCAGCACAAGACCTATTTTTTCTTTGGGGCATAAACTCTCTCTCCAGTGACTAATTACCCGTTTGAACAAGGAAAGCCCCATAGGCGAGGTGCTGGAGATGCAGCAAATTGTCTTTGTGAGGCCACTGGTGACCTACAGAGGGAGAAACCCTAAGATGTAAAAAAAAAAGCAAGGAAAGTCTGATCTGGAAATGTCTTTTTTTTTTTTCTTTTCTTCTTTTCCATACCGAAGAAAAAATGCCCAAAGCTGCTTCTTTCCCCTCCCCTCTCCCTGGTCCTCTCTGTCCAACATGCGAGCATCCCCCCTCGCCCCCTGGGGACCTTCTGTCCCCTCCCCGAGCACCCTCGAGCTGCGCTGTGTCTCGCCCGCAGGTGGAACAGCTCCTGCTCTGCTGATCATGGTCAACAAGACCTTAACCTACTGGGGTCCCGGCTTTGAGGAGGACGTTATCAACATCAACGTGGGGGGGCTGAGACGGCGGCTCAGCTCCAGCGCCCTCTCCAAGTTCCCCGACACTCGCCTGGGGCGCCTGCTCTCCTGCGACTCGGAGGAGTCCATCCTGCAGCTCTGCGATGACTACGACGTGAGTGCCAGGGAGTTCTACTTTGACCGAAACCCTGGCTTCTTCCTCTACGTGCTCCACTTCTACCAGACGGGGAAGCTGCACGTCATGGAGGAGCTGTGCGTCTTCTCCTTCTGCCAGGAGATCGAGTACTGGGGCATCAACGAGTTCTTCCTGGACTCCTGCTGCAGCTACCGCTACCACGAGCGCAAGCTGGAAAGCCGGCACCACAACTGGGACGAGGAGAGCGAGGTCAGCAGCGTGGACACGTCCCCTGACGAGATCTCCGACATCAACCACGACCTGCTGCGCTACAGCACGCTGCGCTGCGGCAACGTGCGCAAACGCCTCTGGCTCACCATGGAGAACCCCGGCTACTCCATCCCCAGCAAACTCTTCAGCTTTGTGTCCATCAGCGTGGTGCTGGTTTCCATAGCCACCATGTGCATCCACAGCATGCCCGAGTACCAGGACGTGGATGAGAACGGCAACATGCTCGACGAACCCGTCCTGCACAAACTGGAGTATTTCTGCATCTCCTGGTTCACCTTCGAAGTGTCTTCCCGCCTCCTGCTCTCCCCCAACCCCAAGAAGTTCTTCAAGCACCCGCTGAACCTGATCGACATCGTCTCGGTGCTGCCCTTCTACTTCACCCTCTTGGTGGACGTGACCATGGGCAGCGACTCAGAGCTGGGCAACCTGGGCAAGGTCGTGCAGGTCTTCCGGCTCATGAGGATATTCCGGGTGCTGAAGCTGGCTCGGCACTCCACCGGGCTGCGGTCGCTGGGGGCCACCTTGAAGGTAAACTGGCTCTCTATCTCCGTGTCTGCTCCTACAGTCTCTGGGCTGGCCGGGGGATGTGGAGATGCCCATTCCCAGCGAGCTCCAGCTCCGGGAGGTGTCTGGCAGGCTTGTTTGGGGTGGTGGGCTGGGCTGTTGGTTCGTGTGTGCCAAAGCAACGGAGCGTGAGGGGCACCGCATGGGTCCTCCTTGTGCACACGCAGAGCTGCAGGAATTCCCTGCAGCTCAGCCACCCTGTGCCAGTCTCTGCTGTCCCCACTGTCCCTCCCTCCTCTGCCCTGCTCGTGCTGAGGGCAATGTGTAGCTCAGCCAATGTATCTGGGGAGGTGAAACGCTCCCCTCACCTCCCTGTACTCACACAGAAAACCCAGCTTGATACAGAGGCCAATTAAGCCCAGGTTTTAATTTTCTGTGGTTCTTGGTGACCACTTCAAGAGAAACCCTAAAACCAGTCCTCAAGACTGCCAAGTAGAGCAGCAGATGCTCAAGCTGTGCACAGGGAGGATGTCACCAGCACAAACATCTTCACTCTCACTCCTCCTGGGGCTGCCTCTGGTCCCCACTTCCAAAAAAAAAAAAAAAAAAGACTTCTGGTTCTCAGGCTGGGGACAGCGCGGTGCTGGCTGCTCTACAGAGAGCTGGCACAGGATGCCGTGGCATCAGCGGAGCTCGATGACCAGGGCTGGACCTGCTCCCGTAGGTGAGTTGTGGAGAAAAGCAACCCTTGAGCGTGGCTGTGGAGAAGAATGGGGTCCAGTGAGCACTGTTTGAAATGAGGGTGCCTGCAGTCCTACCTGCAGCACACTTGTTTCTGAAAACTCACCTTGGAAGAGCAATCAGCAAGTGGCATGCACACATAAAGCTGCTTACAGAATTTAAATAACATCTTACGTGAGCCCTTTCCGTGCTGCACGTAAGCGTGAACGACACGCTGCAGCAGGGCAGGGGCTGCCGGGCTCATCCGCGCGTTATCAGGCAGCAGCCAAGATGCGGGGAGCAGCAGCGTCCTGGCTCTGGCTGCCGATTCCCAGGGTGACGTGATGAAGTGCCGCTTCGCGGGGACTCCGAGCCAGCTGTAAGTGGGGATGAGTGAAGGCAAGCCTGACGCAGCAGCTTGGCGTTGTGATTTAGCGGGCACATAAATTACAACGTCTTGTTAATCATAATTTACTTCCTGCTGCAAGAGCACAAAGCAGCAGCAGAGGAATAAAGCCTGCTAACAGCCAGGCAGCGGGAGCGATGGCTCTGGCAAGGCGAGTAATTGTTCCCCTGCCACAGAAGTGCTAGCAGAGGGATTTCTGTCATTCGTGCATCATAAACTCCAAGTGGTCTTCAGATCGCCTGGGGCCTGGTCCAGGGTCTATTTAATTTGACGGGAGCCTTCCCACACGCCCCTGCTCTTCCTCCCTGCCACGCACCGACGGCCGGTGCAGGCTTGGTGCCTGTCTCCCACCAGCAGTCGACAGCCGGCAGGCACCGTGCAATCTGGGCATCCGCAGGGATCCACGCGCGTTGCTGCCCGCCCCCGGGGGGCCTGACCACACACACAGGCTGGCAGAGCCGGAGCTGCACGTCCCCAGACAGGGGACGCGTCACCCTGCCATCGCCAGCTCTGCGAGCCAGCCCCATGCTCGGTCCCCATGCCGGGCTCAAACCGGGTTCCTTGCTTCATTTTTCTTCTACTGCATTGAAGGAAAGGCACCTTGTGCATCCAGCAGGGGAAGGAGCCCGCACCCAAGGACAGGCAGGCTCCCCGCTCCAGCAAGAGCCCCAAGGGCTGGGTGCTGTTGGCAGGAGCCTTTTATTACCCAGCATCGCCTCCCTGCCCAGCCCACAGCTGCAGCTGCCTGCCCCCCTGCCAGTGAGTGAACCACACATTTTGAGGCTAAATGGCTGAAAATAGGTGGCAGCCGGTGGCTGAGGACCACCTGGGAGGTTCCTGGAGCCTCCCGTGTGCCTCCAGCCCTGACTCTCCTTGTAACTTAAGGCAGTGGGAGCTACCGAGCCGCCTAACCCCCCCCCTGCCTCCAATACATCCCAGGGCCGTAACTGATGCTCTTTAAAGATGTATAAGGTTACCCGGCTCTGCGGCTCCCCACCTGGGACCTGCGGACGTGCTGTCCAGCTCCAGCCAGGAGCAAGTCTTTCCTGGCCAACTGATACATCTGTGAAACTCAGAGCTGTTTGTCCTTCCCTAGGAGCTCCCTTGGAGTTGCTACGGGGCGTTTGCAGCCACGGGCAATGGCAGAGGAGGAGGATGTTATTTCCCCTCGGTATTACTGGCATTAGCTGAGCCGCTTTTGCCAGCAGTCTAAGCAAAGTCTTCTCGCTCCCTGCTGCAAATCCACCTCCTTTATGTCTTGCCTTGACCGCAGAAGCTCTTTTCCCACGTCTTTTGCTGTTTGCTTTGCTTGAATGTTGTTTCATTTAGTCATTATGTGGTCTCCCATAAAGCATTCTTTGGCTGTTGGGAGACTGAAAAAAAAAATACAATCAGAGCTCTGATTTCCTTTCCCCAAAAGATGAAGAGCATGTTGGCGTATCAGTGGGCAAAAACATCCAAGAAATTTGCTTGTGATGACTAGAAAGGGACTGAACTGCAGCATGGGCTCAGCCCGGTCAGCTGCCGTTCAGTCTTGCCCCGTTGCACACCTCTGCCGTCCATCTGTCCCACTGCCACCACCCCAGGTCCCCCACCCGGGAGCTTGGATGTCCCCTGTGAGCCGGGGGTGCAGCGCCCCGTGGGGATGGGTGCTGAGGCCAGCCCAAGCTGGTGCTGGACGGATCCCAGGCTGATCTGATGACGGGGCTGCGTTGATTCACATCACTGCTGAGGCAGAGCAGCATGTTTTGCTTTGAGTCTCCCATGGAGAAGCAGCAAAAGGGAAATGTAATTATCTCAGAAACAGCAGTTCCTATAAGAAAACTCTCCCCCAGCACAAGCCCGTCTCCCTTCATTAACCCCTGCCGCCAGCTCCAGGGCAAAGGACCAGAGTCCTTCAGAGGGAGACCCAGCCTCCAAGGGGAGTCCCTTCCCCTCGGCGCCTCAGGGCAGCGCAGGCTGCTCCCTGCCACCATCTGTCCCACGCTCCTGGGAACACGTGCGTGCTCCTGGGACAGGGTGCAGAGGACCCGTGGGGAGGGGGGGTCACCGGGGAGGGGACGCGCGGGGGCTGCGGTTGCACATGTGCCGGGATGCGGGGATGCAGCGCAGCGGCTGCGCCGGTGAGACTCAGAGCAGCGAGGCTCAAGGATGTGCTCGGTGCCTCCCCTTGGTTTCTGGCTTTCATCTCCCTGCCCCGCAACCCGGGGAAGCACAGTTTGAAAGGAAACGCATCAGAGCGGCTGTTCCGAGCCCTGCGCTGACCACAGCCCTGCTGTGCCGGGCTGCGTGTGCCAGCCGCCAGCCCCGGGCCAAGTTTCCCTCTGCAACAAGGCAGCGCAGGAGCCACCACCTCCTGCGGCAGGCACCGCAGCTGGCTCCTGCAGCCCCGGTGCCGCCGGAGGGGCGGGAGGGCTGCCCCCGCCGTGGCTCCCCAGCTGCAGGATGCTCAGGGTGCCGGGGCTGCCTCCCAGCTAGCGGCCGTGTGTTCCTGTGGCACCTTTGGTGCCCTATAGCTGTGTCAGACACAGGTTAAAGTCACCTAGAACCTCAGGGCTCAAATGTCCCCTGTAACGGGACTGCGGGGGACAGAAGCAGGGACAGGGGGCTGCTTCTGAATGAAAGCCCCCTGAGCTCTGTTAGCTGGAGCACCCCAATCTCTCCTACCCAGGTGTGTAACGAAGGGTTAAACGAGCCCGGGCACTGGCAGGTGGTGCTGGGGTGCAGGAGGGGCAGGCGGGCCCTGGGGCTCTGGCGCTGGGGTCACCTGGCAGCCCGGGCTGGAACAAGAGTTGGAACCAGAGCCGAGCCTGCAGCAAAGGCGCCCGTCCTCTCCGTGCTCGCACATCGTCAGCGTCTCAGGGAAACACAAATCACTTCACCCAGAGCCGCCGATTCGATGGTTCCTGGGCACCTGCCAAGATAAAGGGAAAACGTTCCTAAATGCTGTTAGACGAGATCAGGCTGGAGCCGGGGCACAGCATCCGCACCGGGAACCCTCGCTGGGAAGCGCAGGTCCCCGCTCCCCTCCCAGCTGCCTCGTCCCCACAGGGGGGGTGCTGGGGCTGGCTTCCCAGCCGCCCCACTCGCTCCAGGCGTGGGTCACCCACACACCCTGACCGTGGCCCCACCTGGGACTGCTCCTGCTCCCCGCTGTGTCTCCCCACACTGCATTTCGACCTCCACACGCTGCCACTGCGATGTGACACACGCGAGATGCCCGTGGAGGTGTGCGGGGAGGCTGCACGCGGGGCTGTGTTTGTGCTGCGGTGTCCCAGCACCCTGGCCACGACGGGTGCGCTGGTCCTCACTCATTGCTGCTCTGCTTTGCCTTCCAGCACAGCTACCGGGAGGTGGGCATCCTGCTGCTCTACCTGGCTGTGGGGGTGTCTGTCTTCTCCGGTGTGGCCTACACCGCAGAGAAGGAGGAGGACGTGGGCTTCGACACCATCCCGGCGTGCTGGTGGTGGGGCACCGTCAGCATGACCACGGTGGGCTACGGCGACGTGGTGCCCGTCACCGTGGCGGGCAAGCTGGCCGCCTCGGGCTGCATCCTGGGGGGCATCCTGGTCGTGGCACTGCCCATCACCATCATCTTCAACAAGTTCTCCCACTTCTACCGCAAGCAGAAGGCACTGGAGGCTGCCGTGAGGAACAGCGAGAAGCAAGACCTTGAGGACACGGAGAGCTGCTCCAGCTGCGACCGGGACTTGGAGGCTCTGAGCGAAACCTCCCTGGGCAGAGGCAGCCTCGACCGCCGCGGTCTGACCCCCAGCACCCTCCCCGCTCCCTGAGCCCTGCTGGACAGGAGGGGTTGGGGACGATGCCCAGCGGGCACCAGCTGCTGCCAGCCCCAGGGAGGTGGAAGGCAGCAGCTGGAGCGGTTTGGATGCGTCTCAGCTGGACACACTCCAGTCAGGGGACAGAAAGGGAGTGGGGGGGAAAAGAAGCACAGGTGACCCCAACCGGGCACTGCCCTGGCTGCATGAAGGGTGGTTTTCCTCTGCCCTAAAGTTGTCTGTCGCCTAGGGCACAGTGAAAAAGCTTGGGGGTGAGATGCTCCCCCCCGGTAGGTCCTGTGCCAGGTCAGCATGAGTGCTGGCCCCAGTCTCTTCCCACCCCTGCGTCCTCAGCTGGGAAAGGCCTCGAGCAGCTCGGCTGCCCAGCAGGCTGCAGGGAAGGGGACGGTGCAAGGTGAGCCTGGGAGGAGCGGTGGTGCCCAGCTTGGACCAGCCCCGCTGTCCCCGGCCCCTGCAGCAGGAGCGGCTGGACCTGGCCCTCCTTGCATTGCAGGAGGTGGGTTTTCAGCTCTCCGTCCGTGTTCCCATCCCTGGCCATGGGGCTCCCACCCTTGAGGGATTCTTTCCAGAGGAGCGGCTGCTGCAGCTGCTGGCACCTGGCCCATGCAGCAGAGAGGAGGCCGAGTGCCTGCAAAGGGCTGTCAGGGGGCGGACACGGGGGACGCTCCTGGGCCTGGAGAAGCTGCCTCTGCCGATGCCGTGTGCTCCTGATTTCCAGTGCGGGAGGAGCTGCCACACTGGGGCTGCTGCAGCCCGTGATGGGGTGGGGGAGAGGAACAAAGCCCACCGGATTTGGCACGTGCCCTGGTCCCCAGCCTCTCTCCACTGCCTCATCCCCCTGCCCTGGGGCCAGGCAGGGCAGCGGAGCTGTGAGGGGCTGCGGGGCATCACCCCCATCCCTGTGGGGAGCCGAGACCCCAGGTGCCGAGCGCCTTCCCTTTGCTGGAGGAGGCAAACCTGGCTGCAACCCGTGCAGCGTCCGTCGGGGAGCGGGGACAGAGGGGACCTTGCACTGCTCCTTGTCACCTCCCTGCCTGAGCCCCTCGCAGCTGGGCAGGGAGGGCACCCCCGTCCCGTCTGTACCCCTACTCAGCTGCGCACATTCGGGGCTGCTCCCAGCACAGCATTAATTCCCTGTGGAGCTTTTCCTTGACCCCCCAGTTCCCTGTTTGGAAATCATGCGGCTCTTTTGTGCACGTGGGAATGCACCCAGCAAAGCCTGCTCAGAGTGGGAGAAACGTGCACCTTGCAATTACCTAACCAGCCTGAAACTGCTTTGATGGCTACAGGACGGCCCCAGCCACCGGGATCATAGTGCTTGTCACCGGCTGTCCTGGCTGGCTTTCAGGGCACTGCGTGGGGGCCACCGCAGATGGTGGTGACAGCTCTGCCATAGCGATCTGCTGACCACAGGGAAGAAAAGACAAAGCCTGTGTGGGTCCAGCCTCGCTGAACCCAGGTGGCACCGGGGGGTCCCTGGGGAGCAGCCGCGCGGTGGATGGTGCCCACACTCCTGGCACCATCGAGTCTTCCAGTACCGACGCGTCGTGGTCCACCCTGCGCTCTCGTCTCGTCGTCTGCTCTGGACCAGCTCCCGCTGCACTGTTACTTGAATAAAGGAAGGAGTTTCCCCTTCTCTCCAATAAATACTCCAGTAGCAAAATGTACTAAAATGTGAAGACTAAATTACATGTATTAACTAAAAAGCGTTATGCAAATAATTAAAAAAGCATGTAAATTAATTTTCTATCTATGCATGGGATGCATACGGTATATTTTATTAAAGATCTAAGTGACCCACTTCGGAAGCTGGTTCCCTGTTTCACGGCTGCCTGGCGCGCCCAGCGAATCCGCTGGTTTGGGGCAGGGCCAGCCGGACGCTGAGAACAGCCCCGAGCGCCAGGAGCAGACAGGCCATTTGCAGCGCGATTCCTGCAGCGGGCCGTGGCGGCCCTCCGCCACCTCCCGTCACCGTCACCATCCACGAACCGGCGTCCCCGGGGCGCGAGGCAGCGGCTCCGAGCCGCAGGGTTCCTGGAGGAGCAGCACGGGTCGTCGGTACGCGGGCGGCAGGCGGGGAAGCGCAGGGTGGCTGTCAGAGAGGAAGGGATGGCAATTGACGTTCAAAATGCTGATTGCCAGAGTGAAGAGCTTGCCCCATCCAAGCACAGCTCCTTCATCCCGCTCGTTACATACCCACAAAGTCTGGGAAGCAGGTGGGGAGGAGCAGGAGCGTGCAGAAATGCACTCGTGCCGGATCAGCAACACCAAGGGGCACAGGAGCAGACCTGGCCAGCGCCGGGAGCTGAGGAGCAGCCACCAGCCATCAGTTCCCCTAACAACCACTGTTTTACGAAACTAACCTTAACCCCAGCCTCATGGGCCGTGTTTTGGTCTGAAAGTAGGAAGGGCTGCATTTTAGAAGGAGGTCTGGTTCAGATAGCAAGTGGCGGGGTCCCTCGCGCCAAGAGCCGCGGGGAGGGATTTGGCAGCACGGGGCACGACAGCCCAGCCGCTCTCCCGGCCTTGCCAGCGTCAGCGCTCGCCTTGCCCTCCAGGAGGTCATTTAGCGGCTGTCAGGGCCGCGAGGGGCTGGGGAGGCAGAGGAGGGAGGGTCCGAAGCAGCCCAGCTGCCAGCGCGAGGGGCAGAAGGCACAGGGACACGCGTGCACGCAGCCGGGGAGCTGACCCGGCCGAAGCGATGCTGGCTTGTGAGGACGGCAGCTGCTCAACCACACAGCCGCGTGTCGGTCCCACCTCCGGGCACGGAGAGCGTCCCCTCGGCTTTCATGGCCCTAATGGCATCCAGCTGCCGCTGCTCTCCTTGCTGCAAAGGCAGAGCTCGGACAGCTTCCAGCACCCGGCCAGCAAACGGCCCGTGACAGGAACTGCGGCCGTCCGCAGACGGGCGATGGCTAACCGAGCGGCGCTACCACAGCCTGCCCGGGACGAGCGCTGCTTTGGGAGCGGAAGAAGGCTGGGAGCCCCTCGGCAGGTTGGACGAGCCCAAAATCCAGCACCACGCAGCACCAGGCTGCCGAGGGAAACACCCTGGCACCTGCGGGGCATTTTAAACCCTAAAGCAGAGGGACCTTCGAGCCGGCCACGCAAAGGGCAGCGTCGCTGCACAACCCGAGCAAGCCCTGCAGAAATTTTCTCTCCACGGAAGGTGCCCCCCAGCACGCCTCTGGCTCTTTGGGAGCCAGCTCTCCTGTGTTGCAGGGGGTGTCATCTGGGCTCTGATGCTGCTCGGGCTTTATCCTCTTCCCTGAAGGCAGCATGAGAGGCCAAGGTAGCTGCTGGTGCCGCACGGTGATGCTCTGAAACGAGGGGGTGTCCCCGGGCTGCTGGTCTGCAGGGGACTGGCTGGGGAGGGAGAGGCTTACTGCTGCTCGCAGCGTGGCAAACGCATCCCGCAGCGAGGCGCGATGGGAGGGGAGGATTAAAACCAGAGTTTAATCTTTATTCCTTTGAGAGTTTTTTTCATTTAAAAAAAAAAAAAAACCTTCTGCTAATCTTTCCGAGGCAAACGCTTCCCTAACCTGGGGGTTAGAAGCAAGCCCCTGCCTCCTGAGGGACCTCCGCAGCTGCTGCAGACAACGGCTGCCCCGAGGGGCTGGTTTGGGAACACCACGAAGGACTTCTCTTTTTTTAGCCTTCTGCTTTCTGTGAAGACGTTAGGATTTGTATCGCGATGAGTAACTGCACTAGGAAAGTCCTCCCACTGCTATGCAGATAGAGCTAGCAGTGCTCGAGATCTGCAGAGCAGGGAAGAAACCGGCGCAGAAAGGTGCCCGGCACCAGGGAGTGGGTGATCGCAGCCCACGTTCGCGGTATCGAGGCACTTCTGTGCAGGATGGGTTGCCAGGACTGGTCTGACTTACTAGTTCTGAGGCAAGCAGGAAATTCGTGTTCTCTTGCTAATCCCTAATCAGTTTTCCTGAGAGTGACTGTGTTTTCATTTGGTACAGTGGGTAAATCAATTAAACACTTTATCAGGTTATTTCTACAAAAGCTGCTCTCCACACTTGAAAAATGATGGATGAAAGAGCAACTATTTTGCCTCCAGGGAATGGTGATTAAGCAGTGACCTTATTAAGCTATTTCGCACAGCTGAGAATTGGACAACTCTGCTCAGAGACAAAGTAAACTTCATTACTTTTGTTTAAAACTTTTTTTCCTTTGCCAGCTTTCAGATACTCTGAGCGTGCTCCATGCACTTGGCTGGTTTATGGGAAAACCAGGAGATTTTTAAGGACGTGATCCATAGGAAGGAGAGACTCCTCGCTGGCATTCCTGGGATCTGTCCTGCCTGGCTCTACAGCCCTGCTGATCCCAGGGGAGTGCAGGGAGTCAAAAATCAGAGCTGACTGCTTGAGGAAGTACATTTATTAAAGCAGTGTTACTTGTAGTTCTTCCTTTTGCTGAACTGTGGATGGCAAGCAATAAAGACGAATCGTGCTGCAGTTCAATTGTTTTTTTTTTTAAATTGTACCAAAACACTTTCTCCTGATATTAAGAAAGCCCCTAGGTCCGTGTAGATCCATGGGTTCACTTTAGTCATCGTCTGAACAATAGCAATTAACTTAGTTGTAAGAAACACTTAAACTCAAGGTTTTCCTTCCAACCACTTGTGACAGCTAAAGGAATATTCTCAAAGTGGTGGAATTAAGTTAACGAAATACTTCTAGGCAGGTCATACAACTTCAGGATGTGCCGTTTGCTGCCCATGAAAAACACGGGTCAGGCGTGCGGGGAAGCACAGCACCAGCGATGCAGGGAGAGCCCGGGATGTGCGTCCACAGCCAGACCGGGAGTCTGGGGGAGCAGCAGACGGGGACAACTGGCCTGTGCCTTCAAGATCATCCTCGCTACAGTCAATGAGCGACGGCCCAGAGCCTGTGAGCTTTTCAGGGGTGAGGAAAGACGACGGTGCAGCTCAGCCACCCGCTGATCACACGAGGTAGGTCCGTACGAGCGCCGTTCTGCCGCCGCACTCTCAGTGGGATTCAGGCTCGCTCCGCTCCCAGCGCTGTATTGATTTTCACAGTGACAGCCTAGAGGGGAGCAGAGCAGACTGTGCTTCATAGATGGAATTGAATAGTTTTTAAGTTTTTAAACAAGTTGGCTGCCTTCCTGGACTCTTAAATTAAAGGGCAATTAAGTCACTTTCAGTCTGGAAATAGCTGATGGGTGTTTCCTGGTTTGACTCTTAAATTTTGCTGGAGTGATCAATGCAATGAAAAATTGTCAACTCTCAAGTCAGGGCTGTCAGCCAACACCGAAAGCATTTATCTGAGTGCCTCTTCAGGCCTTCTGGCCTGCGGACAGAAGGAAATGGCACAAAATGAGGCTGTAGGAAGCAGCAGCTGGGTGTAAAAGACAATGCCACAGCAACACATGTACCTTAGTACTGACAGGCACTACAGGAGGAGAAAAACTGGGGCTATGGCTTCTTGGCAAGTTCATTTTTTCCCCCACGGTGGGGGAAAAATTTGGCTAAACACCAGCCTCAGCTCAGGGCTACTTGTCTGCTGTTGTCTTTGTTAGTTACATGCAATTAGTGTTTCTGCAGCATGTGCACTGCTCCGAGCGTGGAATGAGTGCAGGCGAGCACTCCCCTGGTACGGCTGCAGTGCTGCCGCTATGCAGGTGCTCCACGATTTCCTGGTGATGTTGCTGAGAACATGCAAGTGCTCCAGGCTTTCCCAGTTACTAGAAATGCCTGCAGTCGCCCTCCCTTTGAATTCCGCACTCCTTCCTAACATTTAAAAGCTCACATCTATTTTGTTTCTTCCGGGATTGCTAACCAAAGCTGACTCCTGAATGAATTCTGTCTCTGCTTCAGTTAGTCATCCCTTCAGGACACATTTAGTAACTGCTCAGGGAAACCACGTAAAAGCCAACAGTTCACCATGGGAAGGCAGCACCCACTCACTGTCAGCTGCATCGTTCTCTGAGCTAGAAAGCTGAAAGTGCAACAAGTCAGCCAGAATTAGGAGAGTGACTCGAACCTCACCTGTTGTGTAGGAAGGAGAATAAATCGATACGTACCTAGTCCCAAAGCTGACCGCCGGCTCGGGAAAGTTGCTGCAGCGTGAAGCAGCGGAGCAGGGATAGCAAGTAGCTACAGCAAAGCTCGCTGGCCCCATCTGCCAGAGCTCCCCTCGGGGGAACAGCCCTCCTGCACCACCGCAGCTCCCAGAAGGGCTGCCGACGCACGTCCTCGCGGGGAAGCAGCCCAAACATCCACCTGCATCGTTCTGAGCTGCCGCAGAGCCAGCAGCACGTGTGCCTGCCCCTGAACTGAAGCACCAGGTGTGGAGTTAGTAATGTTTTATGGCTGAAGAACTGCCTGTTCAAAAATGCATTTCTGACATGTTTCCTGCTTGTGTTTACTAATGCTTGTACGCTCCTCTTGCATAATACTGCTTGGCTAGAGGCACCTCATGTCACAGCTCATCCTGATATGCCAGGTATTTTAATGCATAAATATTAGTCACGACACTGAGCTTTCAGTAAGGACAGTTTATTTGTCCCTTCGAACAAATAAGGCAAGATATTTGAGAAAGATTAAACAATACATCCTGTATCAAACTCAGAGGAATGCAATAAAAGTTACTATTTCATACATATACAAACTAACGACCCAACACTATTATATACAAACAGCCAAGTCTTACAAAATAGCATTTCAAGTCAGCACTTTATGCCAGTGGTGCTAATTTCTTTGTTACAAAAAAGTTAAAGCTACAAACTTCACATTATTGTCTTACTTGACTGACATCAGTATCTCTGGGTTTTAGAAGCAAAGATAATGGTTTGTCCAGAACACTTTCAGCAATGCAGATGGACCCAAGGAGCACATGAACGCAGCTTCGCAATTAAGCAAGCATTTTGCTTAAAAACTTTGTTGGAACAGCTTTCCCTTAGGGTACAAGCCTTGGTCTTAGTCTGGAGGTCTCTGAGAAGTGAGCAGGTACTATGCTCCCAGATACTCTACAAAGGGACCAAAAAGGGAATTATCTTCTGTAACAGACTGAAAATCAGTGAAGGAGAAAATAATTCCTCTGCATTAGTGCTCCAAGTGCAAAAAACATCATTAAGTCTCAGCTACTGCAAGCATTTAAGAAAGGTTCAAAAGACAGTTAAGCCATTGGACCAGTTTTACTTATTTTGGTTCATTTGCTGTATTTTAAGACAATCACATCAGCCAAGCAGAGCATTTCAACGGTGCTTACATTCAGTTACAGCAGACACAGGTTGCATATTCCAAACATACACACCACAAATGTGGGTTTTCTAATGCCCTCCAATCACTAGAAAGTTACCTACACAGTGCAGAGGTAAAACTACTCCCAGCAGAATCTGCTTGATCCACGCTACACGCGAGCAGTGCAGAGTTTGCCACGTCCCGTATCCCTACGTCTGTCACACCGGAGGTACGAGCCAGGTGTGACCTACAGGCTGAGCTTCGGCTGGCCCTGCAGGAGCTGCCCAGCCTCCTGCCAGCCGCCTCAGGCCGCTCCACCACGCGCTGGGAGAGCTGCAGCCCAGCGCGCACACAGCCTGAGCGGGCCCAGGATCCACCCAAGCGACTAATTCAAGATGCAGTACTTCCAACAGGGCGCTCTCTCCTAAGCTGCGGGAGTTTCTTTGATGCAAAGGGCTCTCACGAATATTGCTCATAACAAATACTCAGGGCAAAGTGTATTGCACAGATCGCAGACACGCGCTGTGCGAGCCCCAGCGTTCACACAGCACTTCACCAGACTTCGCCAGAGTCCAGACTCCCACTGATAAGGCATTTTAGTCCATTAACAACAACAAAGGCTTTAATTACTGGGCTTGCGCTGCGGAAGCAAGCCTTTTCCAAACTTTCCCAACGCTCAAGGCTATCAAGTAGCTGATTATCCCAAGAGGTACAGCACTTACTGCCCTCCCTTTTGTCTTGGGGACAGGTGGCTGCTGATCTCCAAAACAGCTGTGTTAGCACTGCCTATCAAACCCGGACCGACGCAAGCAGATCTGCAGAGGGGGTAAAAATGGCTTGGTTCCTTTCACAGCTATGGAGTATGCCTGTTAACAGTAGTCTAAAGTCTGCTCTATGCGGGCATAAAGAGGCATGAAATGAGCGCTTCTCTCCAGCAGCACGTGATTCAAGAGACACTGCTATTTAGTTTAATTATCTGGGGGATATACCAAGGCCTATTTCAGAAGAACAACATGGAAACTCTTCTCTCCACCAGAGCAAAATAAAAATAAATTGGTAGAAATGCTCTGTCCAGATATTTCATCATACGCTAGATATATCTAAAACTACATAACGCTGCTGCTACAGCCCACACGGCAGAGGCGTCACTTGTCCCTGCCCTGCAACTAAGCTTTCTTTGCTGCTTCTGTTTTACCCTCCACTCCACCAGTGTGAGTTAATTGCACCATGCTCACGGAGATTGTACGTGCTGCGGGGTACCGTCATTGATTGAGCTATGCTGGGCAGAGATGGCAGGGAAATTTAAAGAGAAGCACCAGGAGCATCCACAGGAAGGACATCAGTCATTGTCTTCTCCTCTGGATCAGCTCTGCCTCCACTCCACCCCATAGTGCACATCTTTGTTAATTCTACAACTGTTTAGCTTCAGTTTAACTTTCCTCATCTGCTAAGCCTGGCAGAAACGTGAGGGATTGTGAAACTAAGTTTTTATTCCAGCACCTAAAGATGTAAATTTGAAATGATGAAGCCTATAAAATATTTCAGAAATGGTGGAGACTTTTCAGTCCTCTCAGACACAGCAGAAGTACCTAATTCGTGAGCGAGGTTCACACAACTTCCACCCATTTGAATACCATTTCCTTTTCCCAGCACTCCACTGTCAGCAGGGTCTCCCTGAAGGACATTTCCAAAGAGACAGATGAAGGGGAATCTTCTTTGTTTTAGGTCAGATCACTTGCTGGCTTTTGGTTTTAAGTCAATGTGGATTTTAAATTACAGAATATAATTTCTGATGGAGGCACAACACGCTTTATCTACGAGGATTAATTGCTAAAGTACATAAAGGACAAAACTGAGGTCTTGAAAAAAATCACACTTGCTTAAAGCACAAAGTGTAAGGCATGGGGCTTATTACAGGCTTTTAAAAAAAATGAGATTTACGTGTCTTTCAAAAGGCTGGAACAGTTTGTTCTCTTCAGTGACCTAAAACTTATCAGTACCTTAACAGCAGAATGATACAGTCAACATCTTGAAATCAAGTCTGTGCATTCACAAAGAAAAACAAAGACGACAAAAAAACAAAAAAACACAAAAGAGATGCAGCCATTAAATACCACAATTCATATTAACTTAAAACATAGAAAATTGACTACTGAAAGTTCAGTTGAAAAGAGGGTGAGCCAACTTTCATTAGTCTATTTCTATCTGTTGGTCTGATTTAAAAACACTCCACTTAAAAACAGTAACAAAACTCCTTCGGATAATGTTTTAAATATATGTCTAACATTAAAACATACCATCAGGATTTTCCACTTAATGGCATTCCTGAGTTCACAAAGGTGCTATGGAAAAATAAATGAGCAGAAGTATTGCCCTCTATTTTGCTAGCATATTTCAATAGAAATCAATCTGTTTAGTAGTCATAAAAGCAAGGAGCTGATTGTTTGAGGATGGAAGAATATTCTACCAGTGGCTCAAAAGTTCTGCTGCCGCCGCTTCTTGGCTTCAATGGCATCGAGGATTGGCTGCCGCTTTGACTGATACTTCTGGCGGATTTCTTCAATCTCCTGCTCCATCATGGGGTCCAGCGCCGACAGCCTCCTCTGAAGTTCATCCACACTCCAAGTCTTTAGCTAGCAGGGAAAGAAGAGCAGACATCGGCATCAGTACAGAAACCATCCACACGCCTACAGGGATTTTGCTGCCTGTTGGAGTCGGGGAAGCTGACAGTCACAACGCATCTTCCAGGAGGAAAAGGTAGATCAGTTCTGCTCCAGACTGCTGGGCTCCTCCCTCAATGAGACCGTCATGAACTTCAGGATACTGGGCTGCTTTTGCTCATTTTACAGATACATTACATGCTCTGCTTAGCGGGAGCATGAGTGTGTAAAACAACCAGTGAAATGTTTCCCCCATCGAGTTGGTTTGTTTTTCTAACACTTCATGTTGCAGGCTTAGAACAGAAATACTGTACTGAAATGGAGTAGAAGCAAAATTCTCTCTCCCTCCCCTTTTCTTGCAACTAAACTTCCTTCTGCTAAGTGACAAAAGGAGACAGAAGGGAACAGGAAGAAAAAATAATTGACAAAAATTGCATTTGAAAAAAACAAAATGCATTTATGTACAATCAGGCTGAACATCGGCGAGGAATTCAGACTCCTCTGCTAAGTTAGAAATCCCAGAACACACACAACAGGTCACTCTGGGTCAACCTCATACCAATATAATATGCAAGTACAATTTGTATTTTACTGTACTCATGAAGATGTCAGGCTAGTCTGGACAGGTTTCCCTTACTGACTTCACTATCTGCTGCCCTGTGTTTAATTGGTTTTCTTATGCATGCCAATTTACTGAGAACTGGCAGAGAAGTTTTATTCTGTGATTAAAAATTCCAAATTTGGCCCAGGACAGTCTCAACTGTCCATAGCTATGCCCCTCATGTAATATTGTAACCTGTGGAACAGAGAGGATTTTAGGATAATGCTAAAAAATATGGATTCTGAGAGTGCTTCGCCCAAGTGCCAGTCCTTTTCCCATCCAAGACCAAGAGAGTCCCAGAAACACATGGGAAATGCTGCTTGACAGATGCTGCAGCAGCGTGGGGATGACTGTTTGCACCACCTGCTTCCAGTGCCCACCTGCTGTGGAAAGTAAGAACACGCAAAGTTTTTTTTTTTTNTTTTTTTTTTTTTTTTTTTTTTTTTTCTGGTGAACAAAAATAGTGTCAATTTTTAGACCTTCAATAAATGTCATAAATGAGCGACTTATCTTTACTTCAGTTAAATGCAAGTGACACAAGTGACACTGCTGCCCTGGTTTAACTGTTAACTAGTCAACTATTGCGGTTATTCTTCAAGCCATTTCCGACCAAAACACACAGTTAAACTCCTGCTGCCTTTTATAAGGCAACAATTGAATTACTGGTTGTTTAATGGCAGTTGTATGGTTTGCATACGTCCTTAAAACATACATGAAGTAAGAAAATCCTGATCTTTCTTCCTGAGGTGGAAGAGAGATCAGTCCCCAAACCACAGAGTCATCTGGTCGTTAATTTCTCACAAGGTCTTTTGAAATTCTTCAGCATACTCTGCAGAAATAAGGCACTTCCTAGTTGCAGCTATAGGATCACAAATCCACTCTAAAAATCTAGGCACAAGAGAAACAACCTTTTTAGCAAGGCTATACAGTCTTTCTGCCTCTCCAGTCAGCGAACTGTTCATTAGAAAGACAAAGCACTTCCTCCACAAAGGTATATGTTACTTATACCCAGTAATGCAACTTTTCCAGACAGCAGGTTAAGCTGATGCATGGCACCAGTTGCCTTTTCACACTGATTTATTATGGAGCCGGTAATTATTCAACATTCCCCTTCCTCAGAGCCCAGGGAATTGAACAACCAAATATTAAAAAGAATAAAAAAAAAAAGGAAAATTTTAATTCAAGTATTGAGCACGTATATTAAACATCTACATTGGATCAGATCTTAAAATGCCTGTCAGCTGGCACAGAATAACTACTGCTAGAATACTAAGAGTTTTGGAACAGACCTAAAACATCTCGCTCATGGCTTAAGCCAACTATTAGAGGTCAGAAATTGTCTTGGGGCTGCAATCTTCTTCAGCGAAGCAGTAAGAAGAAAAATCTGTCCTACTAATGCTCTTAAACATGACAGAGCATCCTGGGACACCCTGTGTGGGTAACAACATACAGATTTGCTGCTAACTGTAAGGAACTGCTTGCCAAGGGACGCAATGGTTTTGACAATTCCTGGGACTGTGTATTTGTCAGGACAGATGGCCAGCAGTACAGAAGATGCTTGAGTACAGCTAGGTCTGGAGCGGGCAGAAGCCTACAGATATATATTAGTAAGAACAAATCTGGAAGGGGGTTACCTGCGCAGACGTGTGACGCAGAACAAAGGAGCTGCTCAAAGAGACTGACCATGGGTTAAACTGAACAGAGATGTTGGGACAAGGAAGTGAGAAAAGTCAACGCACTGCAAATATGTGAGAGCAGAGAAACATGCTCTGCGTGTAACGCTGCGTGTTGATGAACTAAATGCAGAGTTTTCATCTGGAATAACGTCAGCGGGGCTGTGAACGCTATGCTACTCCTAGTAGAGGCAGAGAAGCCAGAGGGCAACACCAGTAAGAGGTCCAGAACGTGACTGTTCACCACAAATGAGCTGACGAGACTGATGGGAATCCAATCACTCACAAATGAGAACCAGTGCCCACACAGCTGCAGAGGAAAGAGAGAGCAGGGAGGTCTGGCCCTTTGCTCCCAGTGTGCTTCAGGCCCTGGGACACGGGCTGCGCTGTTACCTCGTCTTCTCACTTGCACGTGCATCTTTAAAAGAAAAAACAGAGCTGCTTAAAACACAATGACCTCCATTTCACTTTGCTGCATGGCATTTCATCATAAGCCAATGCCACAGACAGACTTTCTCCTAGAAATGAAGTTTTTAAACTCTAGCACATCTGTCTCTGCAGTGTTAGACTCCTGGGATAGTGACATTATTCTCTTAGAGAAATGCCAGGAGCAAAGTAAGGGAAGAAGGACAAGGACAGAGCATCTCATGACAGTTACTTGGGGTAGAGTCTCAGTGCTGAACAGCTGCAATTAGAGCTGGTTTTAGCCACAGGGCTCAGTCCCATTCCTTTCCTCACTTCTCCTCAGCAATTCTTCGCTTGCGAGAAGTCTAAGTGTCTTTATAAAATCTATCTGTTTTCATGCACAGTGATCAAACAGCTATGACAACCTTTTAAAGGAAGGAACTGCATTTCAAATGTAAAGACTGATACAAAATACTTGTTCTAAGGTTGGTGAAACATATCTAGGAACAGGGAGCAGTGGCAGAGCAGTAGAAGTGTTCAAGCAAGGTTACACATGCAGCAAGTTAATTTTTAACTATTTGATTAACAGTTTTATTTCTACTCAAGGTTTTGAGACAGACTGTAACTCTGTAATAAAGCCCAGTTGAAAACAAACTGATCAGAGGCACAGGCGTTCACCTGGCAGCCTCCCAGCCACGGCTGTGCATGCTGCTCATTGCTCCTCAGGCTGCAGACACCTCTGAGAGCAAGACCTTGCTTAACCATGCTGATAATTTCTGGTGTATCAGTCAGAAGGACATACATAATTGCACTTGTCAGAAGAAGATAACCAACAGTCTTTCCATGCATGCGCAGTAATGATGGACAAACCCGGAACAGATCATTTGATACACAATTTCTTCCCCCAAGTCAAGGGTTCATAAGCTATCC
Organism: Chauna torquata; assembly: GCA_013399475.1. Lineage (NCBI taxonomy): Eukaryota > Metazoa > Chordata > Aves > Anseriformes > Anhimidae > Chauna > Chauna torquata. Next base: position 209,223 of record VXAL01007254.1, on the reverse strand, counting down.
ATGACATCCCTTTGCAAGCATTTCAGACAGACTTGCTGAAAACTACTCCACTGTACAATGCTCACCTCCACAAACTGCTTCTCTGAGTTACCATCCTTTCAAATCGGTATTTTAAAAATTGTTAAAAAAAAAAAGAAATACCACCTGCATTTGTTACAGTCAGGTAAAGTGTCGCTGCAACATGATAGTCCACTGAACGTACGTGAACCTAAGCAAAAAGAGGATAAACAAAGGCTCTCTGCAGAGATGTTACACACAGTCACAGGTTCAACATTCAAAGCCACCACGTTCTGAAATGCACACCTGGGTGGGCATTTCTGTCGGGAGCAAGAGGCCATCTAAAAACCTGCCACAGTATTTTTAAACAGACCATGCCAGATTTATAATTCACACAGGATCTACTGCCAAACACAAATCCAGGAGGATTAGCTCTGCCTCTTCCAGTCCCCAAGAAAAACAACCAAAAGAAAAACCAAACAGTGAAAAGTGTTTGAATCTGAAGCCGACAATTTATCAGGGTTCCCTCTGTATCCATGGGCCTTATGCTGCAGAGCACCCGTGCCCGACTCTCCTACAGCAGGGTCTGCAGCTTGACCAGTCTGGGACCCAGCGTATTGGTACGGTCCCTCAGCAGCACGAGGTCACCGCTGACTCGGACCAGCACGAACTACTGACATAAATACGATGTTGTCCAGCAATCCCATTTCAGCTATCATTCTTAGTGCTCCTCTTCCAAAAAACAGTGCCAAGAAGATTCTTTTGCTGCATGAATTATAAGCATCAGACAGAAAGGAGCTGTTTCCCAGCAACTTTCACATGTTTCTCCCCAACAAAGCATTTCGATGGAGCACAAACTCACGCCTCCTGCCCCACTGGGGTCACCAGAATCACAAATAGTGTCGCGGGGCAAGTTAAAAACATGTTCCCCCTGCAACTTTCTTTTTACTTGCTGACATTGAAGCCGATCCCTAGATGTAACACATCATCTTTTCCACATTTCTTTGCCACATTGCGTACTATCTGGGCTTTGTTCTTAAACACTCTCTTAAAATTCCTGAAGCTTGTGCTAAACGTGAACCCTTCCATCACCAGGGAGGGGATGCAGCTCTTCTATCATCATCTTTCAAATCTGCAGACGGATGCTGTCTTCCAGAACAACATCAGAATGCATATGACATCGGTGAGATGGGGTTATTTCCTCATGGTGGAAATACCTGAATAGTTTTGCAGAATGAAGACACTTTCAACTCTCATTACTACAGCAAATCCTACATATAAAATCAGGAAGTTCTCTCCTTCCTTAACCCTCTAATCATAATTTCTGCAAGTTTGAACATGTTTGCTACACACTCACGTAGTGTACTTTCTGAATATCCTCCCACCTTTACCACCAATAGCCTGCGGTTTTTTATTTTACAAAGGGAACATCCAGCTGCAGCTATCGGTCTGCCTTTAACCCAAATATTCCAGGTAGCATCTACTGCTTAATATAATTTGATGTCAAACTTTTAAGTTTTAAATAGCCCTTAGAAAAATTGGCTTTAGCAATTATCACTTCATAAGGGGCAGTGGGAGTTTGAAGACTAAAATACAGAAATAATAAAACCGCAGCTTCCCACGCTACACAGGGAAATAAATTCTTAGTGGAAAAGATATGAGCTAGATGGGAACTAAAAAAAAAAAAAAAACCCCAAAAAGTGAATTGTCTATTTAGCATAGCTTTTGTTGTTATATCTTCCTTTTTTGCTTAGTTTTACACTGCAGTTTAACAATTCTTGACTGCATGCCCAGAGATCAAAAACCCCCAAAGAAACTCAAAATGTCTCATATCATATTGGTAGGGAGCACAACTCCTCATCTGCCTGTATTTAGACAGGCAAAATATAAACATGGCTTCAGAAGGGTTTTCATCGAAACTAAGTTATCTAAGCTATGCTAAACATTAAACACCAAAAATTTATTTGCTGCTAGAAATAATGAAAAACATTACCACTGTAATAACAGACCTCAGAATTAATACAAACTTTCAGATTAAAATAGATTTTATATAAATGGCATATGCACATGCACACACATGCAATTAGCTCATCTGATGAGACCATGAGACCACAGAGCACCTAATGATTGTTTGCCAGCTCCTGGGTGCCACAATAGTTATGTATCAGCAGCGTTTCAATTTTCGGAGGAACATGGAAGTCAAGACTAAGTAATCAAAAGCTGGACACTCAAAAATTAGACTACATTCAAACAAGAACAGTGGTCACCCTGACAACATCAAGCCACCAAAGAACTGCTTAAACTAAATTATAGTGAAATCATTAAGGGCGAAGACAAGGAAGAAGCAGAAGGGAACAAAGTTAAATGAACACGAGCAGTTGTAGGTGGCAGGGGCAACAGCTGAGACCGGGAGCCCTGAAATCTGGAAGGAGGGAAGAGCAAGCAACTGTAAAGCAAACTGTGTCGCAGTGCACAGGAGGTGGAAAACAAGCACTTGCAGTAAACCAAGTGCAGTTCAACCGGAGATCGGCAGGAGCTGCTCGAGTGGAACCAGGAAGCACATGGCTGCCGCATACCCTGGAAAAGGAAAGAAGTTAAGGCATGAAGAGCAAATGCACGGAGCTTGAGCAGTCTGCACATGAAACCAGAAACCAGCACAGTTTATTAGGCAGCCAAGCAGTCTTGGGAAGGAGACACGCAACGTGACCACGTGGGACACAAGAGCCAGAGCACATCTCTGAGCTCACCTGAAAAGGGAAATACCCAGCGCGTTGCTCTGAACTGTAACCCGGCGTCACAGTGAGGGGCTCCACGCTTCCAGCTGCAGAGAGGAGTCCTTGAAACCACACCTGAAGTACTCAGCCAGACCCACTCCCACACTGCCTCTCATGATGCAAAGCAAGCATGCCAGGCTGTGGATGGACGTGCAAATCCCCTCACTGAGACCAACACTGTGATATACCTTAATTATACTATACCTTGATACTTTTGTATCAAGTTTCAGACCTTCAGTAAGAGGTTGTTTTGGGAAAACGAAACAGGAACAACCAAGGGAGACTAAAAGTGTCTGGAAGCACATGCGAGACCCTCACATGAGGCTACTACTGATCCTCACATTCAACACCAGAAGTGGCTACGTATTACAGACAAATAACGCAGTAAGTGTTCAGGGGGCCTTTGGGAAGGGAGGCTCTTCATGGAAGACACTAATTAAACTCTTGCTTCACTTGACCTTGACTCCCAGAGAGCTGTCAGCAGTGCTACCAAGATGCTTCCCTTCTGATAAATCCTAGGGCAACGCTTACATTTCGTTTTCAAGATCCTGCAAATCAGTTTGATGCATATCCACCTCAACTTTCGAACTCTTCTCCTATCACCTCCTCAACCAGAGTTTTATTTTTGGGCCACAGACACCCATTGGGTGCTACTTGCTGCGACTATTTGTAGCAACCACCTCGGAGTGTAATTCAGCTTGCAGAATGTGAGAGTGCACGGGTGCCAGAGAAGCCCATGAGCTAGGGAGAAGTGTTGAATCTCAAGGACTCATGAATGTGAGCTCTGACAAGTGTAAGAACTTGGATTATTCTGGAATTAGCCTTCTGTAACTCGAAAGACTGTTTAAACATGGTATCAATTAAATGCTAGTACCAAATTTACCCTGAGGAACAGATTACTGAATAGTACTATGCACTTTCTTTTTTCTCAAAGAGCAAAAAAACCATCCAATTTCTCTGGCCAAAATTACATGAAGAGGGTGATTTCTCATGCTAAGCAGTGCTCCAGAGTTTAGGTCTTGAAAACGGTGATATAAATTGGTGTTGGAATAGCATGCCATTCTTTTCTTAGCATTTTTCCTGAAATGCTGGCTCAATACCATTTGGCATACTTTCAATCACTGATCTAAAAATTAAGTGCCTTGTTCTCATTTATGTTTCTAGGATAAGGAGGCCTTGATGTAATGTATGAGCAGGCATTAACTATTTATTCACTGTAACACTGTGTCCAATGCAAGGGACATTAGAATCTAAGAACCTACAGGCACTTACCACCCACTTTTCATCATGATTGTCAGGTCCCTACAATTTCTCAAATCTGCCAAGAAGCCAGGCTACAAAGAGGCTACAGTAAATCAGAACAAACCCCAGTACCAAGACAAACATTAATTATCTTGATTTCCCCCCCTTTTAGCATGAGAATGTCAGTGAAGTTTCACACTGTTATGAAAGCAGTGAATGAAATGCACTCGCTGTGGGATTTCATGCAAGATTAAAAATACAGATATTAATCTTTCAAAGGATTTGAAAAATAAGTCTCGGCAGCACAAGCTTCTGCTTTTAATGCATCTTAATTATTTAGGAAATGTGCTAGCAAAACACATTATGGGCTGCAAGCATCCAGCACAAGTCAAAACAGCACTGCGGCTAGAATTTCCAAAAGAAAGGGACTATGGTGAGCTGCAATGAGTACACATCTGGGGACAGTTGCTTCAGGCCACCATACGTGGACAATAGATGACTTCACAAGAGAAATAACACTCAACTTTCAAGCAGATCAGCATATGCTTTAGAGGCCAAGTCAACTTAAGTCAGTGCAAGTCAACCAGCTACAACAGCTAAATGAGTAAAACCACAGTATGACTTTTTGTGGAGGAAAGAGACACTAGCACACTCAGCATTAGATCCCTAGCTGAACTGGAAAAGGGTATTTTAAGAGAAATATATCGGAGCAGACCCAGGCCTTCTCAGATGATGCATTTGGGCTAGCTTTATCTTACTTGTAAATGTGGAGTTTTATGGCTACTGGAAGTGAAACATCTTGCTGGTACTATGCAGTAAGGATCCTAGTTATTTTACATGTAGCTCTGCTTATCTGATGAAAATAAAGGTGCATGATCCCAGTGCATCTGTACGACTCCCAGCGTTACTGGAAGGCAATGTGAGCCACCATCCTTCCTGCCCTGCTCCCCGCCAGCCAGCACTGTAAAGGCTACACCTGAGCTGGAAACTTCTGCCTCTGCAGGAGGGACTTCTGCAAGACCTCTCCGGTCAGCTTAGCAGCGTGCTAGCTTAGCAAGGCTTCTCTCGAGCTGTCACAGGACCACAGCCTGATGGGCTCTCCAGGAAGCTGTCCCTCCATGCAAGGCGCTGCTGCTGGTGCCATCAGTGCCACTTTGCTGGGGCAGTCTCGCCCAGCAGTGGCTGCTGACGCAAAAGCTGCCTTCGGCATGAGACAGAAGTAAAGCGCCCAAGCCTTGTGAATACTGGCTCTCCGGCTGTCACTCGGGCAGCAGCAGCGTAACGCTGTGAAATGGATCCGAGCTGAAGCCAGGCTCCTCCGGGCTCTGCTGTGCCCCATCCCACTTCCCGAAGCCATTCTCACACTGCTCCGGTCACCCCTCACCTCCCAGCTGGCGTTCCCTGCGCTGGTATTCCACTTCCTGGTCCCCGATCACCTAACGTGTCTATAGGAGAGTCCCACTCCACACTAGGATTTGTCTCTTCTGCAGCGACCTCTCTTTCTTCAGGCTGTATTTCCATCCATAGGGTTTGATCCTGCTGGCTCAGCAAGGACCTTCCTCGAGCACATTTGCAGTAGCTGCTTCCTGCCACTGCTGTGGAAGAGACAAACACACACGCTTCAGACACACAACGGCTCCTTCCTCAGCTACGAGGCATCTTCTCTTTGCTGTCTCCCCCTTTCCATTTTGAAGGTTTTTCCCCCCGTTTCCTCGAAGCCTGCAGAGCCGGGGGAGCTTTGCTGTTGGCAAGGCGCCAGGAAATTCCCAGTACAGAAACCAATTTTCAGAGGATTATAGCGAACACACAGATCACCCTGCCTGCTCTGGGTACTGAGACGTACCCATGCGGCGATCACACAGAGCGGTTACCACAGAGCAGAGAAGATAGCCCAGCTGTGAGAACACCGTACTCTGCAGCAATAACGCTGGCATCCCTGAGCTGCTCCTAGCCAAGAACTGCACTCCATCGTTCCTTACCATAATCCCTAAACGGCTCAAGAAAGTTTCAGTGCTACTGCCAGCACAACCATACAGCCTCTGCATAGTGTTATTACTCTCAGTAATGTACAGAAATTATATTAAGGAAAAAAACATCCAAAGCTTTACCCGTTGATATCACTGGTCATAAAGTTTCTTTTTTGTTTGTTTGTTTGCTTTTAAAAAAGAGCAGTGCATTTTAATCTTCTGAGCTCCAACGTTAAATTTCCCTTTTTTATTTTAGCTTTAGTATCAATTATGCATGTGAATGATCTTATTCACTATTCACTTCCAAAAACATCCCAAGTACTGTACACACTTAATCTAAACAAAGGGAATGACAAATTGTGTCAGTGTTGCTCTGCAGCACCAAACTGCAAGAGGTCCAAGCCTTAAGAACCTTTAGGGACTTACAAAGTGGCTGGCTAATCCTATAACCACAAAGACAAGTTATCTCACTGTTTTTTTCAGTAACTGAATTAGAAACCAAGCTAAAAGGTCAGCCTGTCTGGACAAGGGGGAAAAAAAGAGCAAAAAAGGAGCATCACTTGCTTATAAGAAACACTTGCTTGCCAGAGATTGGATTAAGGAAAAGCACAGCAGGGTTGTTTTTGTTTGTTTGTTTTTCTTCTCTAAGTGATCATGCTTTACTTTTCTTAAGTAAGAATACCAAAATACCTCTGGACATGCTAAAATAAGTCATTTCACTGGGTTTTGAAGATCCAGCCAGCTGTACAAAACAACTGTAAAGTACACAGCTGGCCAAGTTGTGTTTTTTTTTTTCCTCCCCTTTTTAAGAAAAGCAACCTGTCAGAAAACGCTGATTCCTTTAAAACAAGCAAGATTTTCCAGAAATCTGATAGGTTTAACAAAGTTCTGCTTGGAAGGGTATGTCGGTCTGTAATAGAATTTCTTTCTTGATCAGACATACCTTTCCTCCTCTCTCCCCTACTCTTGTGGGCTCTGCTCACTCACTTATTAACAATTAACTTATTTCTTCAGGATTGCTTATCCTGAGGGAAGCAGAATACCTGATGAAGTAGCAGTAAGAACACCTGAAGTAAGAACGATTCGTTCACACAGTATTGCTCAGTTCCTGGAGCATACAATTACCATGAAACATGAATGTACCTGAAGTGGTAACTTCATTAGTTAACTATCATTAGTATTAACACTAGATCAGAAGGTGAATGCTGTCTTCACTGACAACATGGAGTGAGAATTTTCCTACTGGAAGACAAAGGCATTGGAAAGAAAATCAGAACCACTACGTAAAAGTTACTGGGGAAAAAAAGGTTAAGACACAAGAACAAGTCTTCTACGCATTCCCAACTTGAAATCCTCCACTTTTCCAAAAAGACAAAAACTGACCTGGTTTAAAAAAAAAAAAGCACATTAAGCCACTAAATTAGCATCATTAACTTATCTGAAGACTTCACACACTTAAGCCTGCAAGGCACAATAAAAGCTTAAAACAAGCAGTTTCATCTTCAGAGATTTAACATGGTAAATATTAACTTCTATTCAACAAATGTTTTTAATTTGAGTCTCACAATTTATTTCCTACTCCAGGAAAGCTGCTGAACAGGGTTTGCTTCCAGCAAGACCACACTGCTTCCCAGCCCTGTATACCCAAAAGCAAGCAAGTCACCAAACACCGGCCTGACGCTGCTCTGCCTCTCCTCCTTCGCTACAGGAAAGGAAACAATATCTGGCAATTTGAATGCAAGGAAGATGGCAAGAGAATTAAATGCTTTGTGTGGAAAGACTGAACTGCAGAGATTTCAAGGACATTTTGAAAATGAATAGCTGCATGACCATGGGAGAGGCTGTCAGCTTTAAAACCAGAGGCATATGTTTGATATCTCAGAGATGAGTATTTTTTCAGAACAGTCCCCTAGTGCATGAACCATCTCCATAAAATCCATGTCACATGAACCTGCATGCTTTGCCATGCAAGGCTTTCCCAAGTGCTCACTATTACTTGGGCATCTATTTTTAATGATCCTGCATGATGGCAAGATGCAAAACAAGAAGGAATTAAGCACTCTATTTTTCAATAATATTCCTTTCAGACTCTTTGTGTACTAAGCTACTCTCTCTCCCTCTTTCTTGAAGAGCAGAGCTTGTGTTTTGAAATCATCTTGTCACCATATGTATGAGCTACGGCCAATCTCCCAGTACACCCTGCCTGCTGTACGCAGCCATGGCTGACTGCAAACTCTGTTACTTTCTTTGTTTGAGACACACCTCAGACATGTCTCAAACATGATGAAACTGCCACCGCAGAGTCCTCCACTGAGGTAAGAAGGGAGACACCCAGTAATTACACGCACCAAACAACACTGGGCATCAGCAACAATTAGATTTTTCTGTAGGATTTATGGTGATATGCAAAAAGGGTGCACAAAGGCAAATGTACCAGGTCCAGAAGTCAGAGGTGACTTTGCTGCTCCACTTAACATAATTTCAGGCACTTGCATGGACGAGGCCGTGGCCACTGGAAAGTACTCGTGGAGGCTACATGGGGACTTTAATCCTAGACTCCCCTCTTCTGGTCCAGAGACTCAGTCGTCCAAGAGGCAATCCCGTGCAGCTCCTTTATTAGGCTCCTGATGCAAACAGTCCCCAGGAGGAGCCCTTTTTGCTAGAGATGAGAGAAACCTGGGCAAACTTGTCTTTTTAAGCTGCATTACCCTTTACAAACATTCCTGCTGACAGATGAGTTGTGAGAAGACTTTAGAAGCATTTCAAATAGATCTCATCTGAGCAGCAATGTTCTTTCTTTAAGGGAGACACTGTGCCAAGAACACACCCAGCCTTGAAAACAGATCTTGGGGCATAACAAGGCTCCAACAGGTTTTCTAAAGAATGCAGTATGCTCCAAGATGTTTCCAACGTCACACCGTCAATTATTAATTCCTCTTCCCTTCCTCCCAGAGCAGAAATGCACGTTGCAGCCTGACCTTAAACACACAGCAGTAGGGAAACAAATCCACTGATCAAAGACCCTGGCTGAAACACAGTTAGTTCATCCACAAAACTTTCAGTCAATGTCTCAGCTGATTAAACACTACAGTAGGAAAGGATAGTCCAGGATGACGTATTTACAAGTCTGAATACTTTCACATGAAGTTGATTTCAGGCTACTTTACTTCTGTCTCCATTAAGGGCTGCGACCTAAACAATTCAACACAAACAACAGCAACTCATTTTACTTCCCACTCACCTCAAGTTTCATTTGAAAGCCTTATGTCACAGAAGGTCTGCTATATACAAAAATATAGCAAAAATGAAATTTTGACAGCAAGTTGTAGCAGTAAGTGCTTTGCAATCAATGCCAGTATGCAGCAAAGTGAAAGCAGGTGGTGAACAATGACCCTGTCATAAAACGGGAGAAGAAAACTATTCTCTTCTACAGCAGATATAAGATTCAAGCCAGTCAACTACCTTTCTCAATTTCAAATATTGAAATTTGAACAAATTGAAACAAATTTGAAAGCCAAATGTGTATCTTTTTTTTGTTGTTATAAAGGGAATTTAGAAAGGTTTATACAACCTACATCCATGCAGCTTGCTGTAAATCACACCAGTGGTTTGAAGCAGCCATGAATTTGATGAGGTTTGCAGCAAGGTTCAGAGAGTGCCTCCCCCTTGCAAATGTTACAAAAGATTCAAGACCACTTAACAAACGATAAAAAAGAAGATTAGCAAGCTGTTCCAGTACTTATTTTTAACATGACAGTATGTTTGATTACAAGGTGACAAAATAAACCATTCTTCCTTAATAAAGATGTCGCTAGTTAAAGGTATTTGCTGGGAAGAACATACTAAATATGCTGAAAAGGTAACACATGAAAGAAGCACAAACGATTAGCAGAGCTTTAAAAATTCTTGGCAGATGGCTGAAGGAAAAAAAGGAAATCCTTTTAAGGGACATCAATGTTATAAATCAAGGGAGGTGACATTTAAAACTGTTGAATAAAACATACAAAAAGCTGTCTCTTTGTATAAATCATACTTCACAGTCGAGATTACATCTAGGTAACGCATCACTTCAAGATCTTACTCAATTAGCAGGAAATGTGACTGGGGTATGATTTCAGTTTTGGAAGTCAGTAATTGTCTATTCTGGATTGCTATCTGTTGTCTGAAAAATGTTTTTTATTTGAGTCTGGTCCTTAATGCTCTCCCATTGAAAGAAAGCTTTACTTTAGATTCAGCACAGCACCAACAAATACATCAAGTTTGCTTGTTTCCCAGCTAGTAATCTGCCCAAGTTCTGGAGAACATAGGAATATATTTCAGTCATCCCAGATCTGGATTTCTCTCTAAACTGATGAATACTCTAGCAAATAAGTTCACTTTATGACAGTAAAACTGTTCGAATAAATCACTGCCTGAGAAGTAATTTTTATTCCACCACCACTGGGAAAAACAGGAGCTCACAGTAGATGAAAGAAGAAACTTTTGAACAGAAACCCCTGAAGATTCACCGGAAGTGTTTGGTTTAGTCTTGGAAAAGAATGTTATAAAAAAAAACAAAAAACACTCTACTTGAACCAAACTTTCTTTTTATTCTGCACAAAACTATACATATTCAAATTAATTTTTGGAACAACCAATCCTCATTCATCACACAAGGGTCAGAGAAACTTGCTTTCTTAGAAGATAAGGAATGTATTGCAAGTTTCACAGTTCAATAGAAATTTCAAGATTATTTGTTTCTCAATCACTTTTAAATGATCTACAAATGCGCACAATTTTTTTTTTCCTCCTAAGTGGACAGACTTTCTGGAGCCTTAGTAACCAGCTCCGATTATTCACTTGAGTAATTCGGATAAGGGAAAAGAGGAACAAAAAGATTAGTGTAGAGACACCTTTACCAAGGTGCTCAAAAGACAGAGATAAGTAAAAAGTAGATAAAGCTTAGAGGAGCACGTTAGAAGCAGGAAACATAAAATGATAAACCACAAAACATCACACAACAGGAGCTTACCCGTATAATGAAAGTACTTTCCTTCTAGCATCTGCCTTACCCACGTCTCCTCAGCATGCCTTTTTCCTATTGCTAGAAGAGATCCAAAGACCAGTTCCAACAAAACAAGAACCAATTATTTAGTCTGCCATTGTTTTCAAAGCCTGCAATTGTACAGAAAATACTCCCCAAGTTTTTAATCAATTGAAGAAGGACAGACAAAAGGCAGTAAAGCTATGAAGCATCAATATTAGATTGCTAATAAATGCTACCCAAATGAATGTTCAGAGAAACCAAAGACACGGAATGTTCCAGGTACTGGAATACAACAAGCTGTTCACAAGACAGATGACACCTTCACAGACAGAATACAATAAATTAGAGACTCGGGTCATTGTAAGGCAGAATGCGTTTACTGTTATTGATAAGCAATAAATCACCTGCCCTCTAACAGTTCCTCCCTATAAATCACTTCCAATGAAAGAAACAGCTGGTTCCAGTATACAGCCGTTCATCAGGGCGGTCCTGAGCTGCGAGAGGGAAGACACAGCACTGAGCCGTCTCCATTTCAATCTGTGCCCATGCTACAGCTGCACAGGGGAAGCAGCAGGGCGACGCAAGAGAGCCAGCACTACGTAGTGTGAGATACCAGCTGCGACTTTTGCAGAGTCAGAGCTCCAGCTTGCATCAGTTATTGCACCAGCCTGCAGTGATCCACTGTGGTTAGCATCTTTACCGCCCGCACCATCCCTGACGTGCAGAAAGTAGATTCTGACCTGCAGGCATTGTCAGGCTGGTTTCTACCTCTGGACTCAAAAATACAACATGATCCTAACGTGATTTAACTTGCTTTGAAAGAATTAAACTTTCTACAGACTTTTCAGTAAGAATCTCCAGCTCTTGCTGTCTCAGCATTAACTAATTTGTCTAAACTGCAAGGAAAAGGACTCACATCCATGACTTCATCACAATCCAGCAGCTGTATGCCCAATTGAACAAGCTGAAGATACTATTAGACTAACATGCTTTCCTCCTCTGCTGGTAAAGATACCAGCAACATTTGGTGTGGTTTTTTGTTGTTGTTGTTTTTTGTTTTTTTTTTAGTATTTGTTTCCAATGCAATGTTTCAGGCTACTAACTAAAAGTACAGAAAAATGAGGATGTTAATAAAAACAATATATCCCAGATGAGAGCAGTGTAATGAAACATTATCTCAGTAAACAGAAAATGTTAGTTTTCTTTCCTATTTCAGCAAAAAGAATTATACCTTCATTCAGCTATGAGGAAGGCTTGTTTTCATTTATGTTATATTTGTTAAAAAAAATCTAAGCAGTTACTGTTAAAAGCTCTCGCTAGAATCAGCTTAAAGACAGGCACAAAAAAACCATAGTTTCCTATCAGGTAAATATAAATGGACATAATGCCTTCTAAATCTGAAGCCTCCAAAGTTACTTAGAGGAGGCTGTAGTTGTGGTACCAACTCTTGCAGTGCAGATAACTCAAGAACTCCAAGAGATGTGAACATACTTCTAGAAAATGTAGTTTATTAAACTTAAAAGAAACACATTTCCTTGACATTTTCCTTTGACAGTTTGCCAGACTATTGCTTAGCCTCTGAGCAAACTACAGCCTCAAGTGCGAAATGCGTTTCTGTTGCTCACTCCGTCGTACCACCGGCGTGATGACCTGTCCAGCTTGCCTTCCTGCTCCGAGCAGCCCCTGGCAAGACTCCGCTAAGAGGAATGCTGCCTAAAACAAGTCTCTACATACCAACAGCGAGACTCTTCTCAAAGGGACCTAAAGGCGAGCCAGCAGACAGAACAGTACTCATTGCAAGGAAGCGCAAGACCTCAAACATAGGTCTGGTCTGAAACACACTTCACTCGTGGCAGACTGAAGTGTGGTGAACCTGTGAACAGAGGTCATTACGACAGCCACCTTCCACAAAAAGCTGAGAGATTTGCCACGTCTGCTACTCCTACTTCTGCAAACCTTGACACTGTCAAGGATATACATTCATTTTACTTTTGCAAGGAAAAGAAGTTTTGCTCCGAAGCTTTTCTGCTTCAGTGAGCGAACCTGCGAAGGCACACCCTCCTCTTTGAGTGAGTTAGAAAAACAAAAAACAAAAAACAAAAAAACAAAAAGAAAACAAAACAAACAAAACTAAACTGCTGGTTACTGGTAACTGCAGGAAGCGGAAAGGTCTGATTCACCAAGGCTTAGATGCAAACAAATCAAGGTCTTTCCAAATGAAGCAGGATACTTCTTAAGAGAGACAAAACTTGTTTCTCAACACGAGCTTCCTTCCCAGAGCCGCAGCAGCGGGACAAAGACTGTCAGTGCACAAAACGATGGCTGATGGTTGCAGCTCACTGAAGTCCTGCAGGTGAACGGCGATTGCTTTCTATCTCCTGGTGTTCTTCCAGGGAAGCACAGGTAACAGCAGCTAAAGACAGCATAAAAGCATCTGTACCAATTAAGCTCGACAGGCTGCTTTACATGGGTCAGGTATACGAGTGCTGGAACCAAAAAAGCCTTGGAGCAAACAGCTTCAACATCTTGTGTAAAGCCTGCAGGAAGATGACGCAGTACTCGTGCTCTCGTGCGTGTTTTGGTCCTATCTGACCTCACATCCAAGACAAGGATAGGATACTTGATTAGCATAGATTTAGTGAAAAAAAAATTGAATTATAGTTACAGCAAAACCTAAGCTCAACACTACAAGCATTAAAAATAACCAGCAAAGTCACATCATGATGGTAAACTTCAAGACTCAGGGGCACTAACTGCCACTTATTTTCCCCACTGAGACTGCACTCATGAGATAGAAGAGAAAATGTTTCAGTATTGTCATAGGTATCATAAGACATGAATGGCTAGAACCTGCTAATTTCCTAACGAAATAGCCTTTCAATACAATGATTAGGGATATAATACACAAAATTCATGCCTGGATGATCCACAAATACCTGCTATAATAGGTTTGACAAAACTGAGGGCCGTTCAAGCAGGGCCAGAATAAAAATAATAATAATAAAAAAAAAAGTGATCCCACTTTAGCCACAAGCGATATCGAAATACTTGCCTGCTCAGTCCAGTTAAAAGGCTTTAAAAAATATGAATAAATGAGCCCTTTGTAGTGTCGAAGAGTAGGAAACACTGCACAATTAATTCTGCTGTATGTTACAGTACCACTGAAAGATTAAAATGAAAAAAAATGTATGACATTGTCTAAACAAATCTTCTAGCATTATTAATTTAAGCCTGTGCAACGGTACGTGACTAACGTTCGCTGGCAAAATTAAACTCAACTACAAAAATTCTGCGATCTGATTACGACAATTAGGAATTCTACATACAATGCAGCCTGCCCATTAACAGCCTACCCCTGCAGCATTTTCATACTGGAGTTTATTATATTCTTCCTTATAGCAAGAATTTTTGCCCATAATTAGTGTTTTTTTTCCATGTTAACTAAATCATGATGTTTTTCAAAAAATTTTTTGCAATCAAGCCGGGCTAAAATCTGTAGAGATCTTTGTTGAAACCTGAGTGGGGATAAACATTAACACCATCAGGCACCGGCTAATCAGTTAAAAATAATTTCTACTCAGAAATCCATGGCTGGAAATAGAGTGGGTATATGCTGTCTCCGATGACAACCAGGACATGGCTAGGGCATCGCATTTTGGGGGAATGGAGTTCATCACCTTTTAGAATAGCATCTCTGGGTTTGCAGCTCTGCAGTAGATGGGGCTGACTCGATACAACCCTTATCTAACACGACATTGCCATTGTGATATAAATAGCTTCTTATTTGCCTGCTTCAGAAGAACAATTTTAGTCAAGAAAAGGTCAAAATGTTTTACCTCAGGGGAAAAGAGCAAAAATCTTTTGTAATTTAATATTGCCTTTTTTTTTTTGGAAGACAGGAAACTCCAGGTGCTAGTCACATAGGAAGGAGAGGAATACAGAACAGAAGACAAGGCATATTTATCTAGTCTGTAGTAGCACAAAGCAATAATATTTCAATCATTTCTTAAGGCTCAAGAGGAACTAGCATTAACCCAGCATCTCACTGATCTTGTCTCTACTTGGAATCCTCCAAACTCTATAGACAAAGCCTGCTCAAGCCTATTTACTTTGACATTGCAGAAATAAGTTAGAGCTGCAGTCAAGTCTAGGACAGATGTGCTTGATACATCCAATCCATATTGTATTTTTTCTCATTCCACAAAGCTTATTGCATTGATGCTTTCAATTACTCTGCATTAATAAACAACTCTTTTATCCAATAGCTAGCCAAACTGATCCCTTTTTAGCCAAACAGGAAAAAATACCCAGTTTTAAGTCTTCAACTAGGTTACACAACATAAGGTTACTGTTACTAACCCTCAGATAAGGACTGTATGAATACTCGTGTGTATTTAAGGTTGTTTTCAAGAGTTTTTCTTATCCCACAAAAAAAGGAAGTGATTAGGTGAGAAGGCAGCTATATTACAAGATTTGCATGCAGGCCAGGCCAGTATATTCATAGTTGAACCAGAGAAATACACACACTGTCTACAAATTACTACACGAAGGTGACCCAAAGCCCCATTTATTGCTAGCTTTTATGGCTTGCTTTTATTGCTTCCAGCATGCTGGTAATCTATGCACATGGCAATACTACAGTACTAATGGAAATCAGTAAGCAAGGTCACAAGCGTGTCAAACAGCTGCTTTGCACATTCTAAAAATACTTGCAGGTCCTGTTCACTGGAACAGTGCAGACCCTTCCTCGGGCCATCTGCACTGCCTGTGCTGCTCCCTGGGTGCAGCCCGCACCTACAGCTCACTGTGTGCTGGGTGGAGTACATCCTGATCGCTGGAAATAATGGTAATTGTTACACTCAGTATCAACCAAATTAGAAAGAAAAATAATTATAGCAAATTTTCCCTTGGGCCATCTTCTGCAGACCACAAAAGATTTTTAAGATACTCCAAACCAGCCTGCCTTTCCTGGGAAATACCACACATTGAAAAATAATTGTTTGCCTTTAAATTAATTTACAGCATGTAAGGTTAATGAGATAAACTAGGCATCTGACTCGATTGGAATCGTGTGCTTGGCCCAGACCCTGTGACACACAGGCTGACAAGTCAGCTTGCAGGTTATTTTTGCAAAACATGTTTATGCAGTGAGTTTAAGCCTTCAGGCTAAGCATAACGTTGTGCAAAGGACTAGAGTGCAGCAGATCCCCTCAGCTAGCCATTCTTTTCCATCTAAACAGCAAAATCATAAAAGCAGCAGCAAAGACTACAAAATATATGTAAAAACAAGTCTATACAATCTGTACAACCAGAATGAATGGCTCCTGCTATTATTCCAGCCTCAAAGAAAAGCATCTCCTCTGCTGCCTTGCGTCGTGACTAGCAGAGGGATTTCGCCTTCTGCACGGCTTTGTGAAGGTGGAGTGAATCTCACCAACGACTGAGTGCAGCGTGACAACCTGAATCATGGGTAACACAAACAAACATCATAAGGGCGTACAATGCACTCAAAGCAAGAAGTGCTTGCACTGAAGTATCACTGAAAGAAAACGCAGTGCAGGGAACAGCACTCAGCAGAGCATGCATCTTCTGGCATTTTAACTCAAATCAGAAATTTTCCATCTTCAAAAAAATTTAATCATAACATTTATAAATAATGGAACACAGAGCCTATGGTCTTTCTTCTGACTTCTGAAAGCTTCCTGAAAATCTAAGGTTCATGTGCTCAGAAAGGTTTAAAAATGAAGATTTGACAGAGAAATGAAGACAAGCTTGATGTTTACACAGTAACACAAAATCTAGTGTTGAAGCTTGAGAAAAACAAGGAAATTCAATGGTTGTAACACCGTAGGGTTGGTTTTTTGGTTTTTTTTTTTGGTCAAACACTCCACATTCAGGATTAGCATTTTGCAACTGCCATCTGGAATTCTATTTTTTTTTTTTTTAATTTTAAATATATAAGGCAACAAAGCTTCTGCCTTAATGTCCTCTGGCTTTTATTTTTTTTCGTTTGTTTTTAAGTAAGAGAAGTTTACAGATAATGACTGGTTATGATAACCCAGAAATACCTAAGGAAAATGAGTTTTTCAAAATGCCCCATCTGAATGGACTGGCAATTAGAATCTCCTCAAGTTTCCATTAGTCTGTCAAAACAAGAAATAATCTTATAGCAGCTCTGACTAAAACTCTTAAAGATTGTCACATCGATTGAATTTCAAAGTATAGACTTACAAATTCGTAGTCTCCATCCTGTGGTACTTTCCAATCAGATGAATTTTTTGTCTGGCCAGACACATTCTTCCCAAAGCTATTGATTTGATTCTCCTTCTCTTTCTGCTCAAAATATTCAAGGAATGATGGTTTGGCTGGCTGCATCGTTTCATCCCTCCCTGGAAATACAAAAAAATAAAGAAACAGTTGTTTTTAAAAATGTACTTTCAGTTATATTGCCTTACATCATGCCCAAAAGTGAGTTCATCTTTTTAGCACACACTAAATTATGTAGTACTGCTAAAGTACTATTTTTTCAGCAGCTTTTCAAATATAAAGCTATTCCTAACCATCCAGAAGTGGAGAAGGGAAGCTGTAAGTCACCACACAAGTGATGACAGTGCTGGAGGCCTTGGCCCCCAGACCTGCAATCCGTCCTTCAAAGCAAACTACCAGGTAACCACACTTCGCGAACTGAATGCTACAAGTAAACGGCTACCAACTGCAGGACTTGTTTATTCATCTCAGCCAGGCTGCTGGCGTTGCAAAATACAGCAGGTTCTAAAACTAAACAGCAGTATTTTACAAGCAAAAACTCATCTCCGTATTTATGAATGGAACAGTATAAAAACGAGGCTTTCAAAGACCATGTTTGCCAAACAAATATTTCATAATTTGTCTTGGGTAGGAGTAGTTAAGTTCTACATTTCTTGGGCAAAAAGGATTAATTAGTTTGCTAGGCTGCTTTTTTTTTTTTTTAATCAACAGTCAGTTAGTAAGCTACCAAGCTGACTGTCCTCGTTTTCTTTTGGTAACTTAATTCCTCTGAACACACTTTCCTATTGGATTACTTGAATAAACCACATATACAGATTAACCATTCAGTTTTAGACCACGCTTCGGAAACTTGGGACAATAAGAAATGGGTAAGGATACAAAGTGAGACAGAGGAGACTCAATAAACCCCTGAATACAAATGCTTTGATTTTTAAGAGCAGGTCTCATAAGCCTCCCTAGCACCGCTCTCAGTAACAAAGAGTTCACTCATACTGACAGCAGAAGTAAGGATACAGCCACGAGCACATTTAGCAGACTAGATTTACATTAAGATTTCTAAATTACTCTTTAAAAACAAGCAGAAGTGAAATAAAAGGAAGAACACTGCCAATCCACTATGAGCACGAGCTAGTAAAGGTAGAGTCCCGCAGGGTCACCAGGTACGTTACGCAGCTGGTCGCATTCTGGATACCAGCACCAACTTCTCCCATCTCCCTTCAGCCTCCACACCGCCTGAATCCCTGCTCCCATCATTTAAGTACCATTACATCGAATGACTCCAGCAACCCATCAAGCAAACAGGCTTCCATCACTGAAGGAAGAAATGCACGGTCACAAGTTCAGGGCTCATGGCATCTCCCCATGCAGAGAGGAGCGGGTGGGTGCCAGGAGCGGCAGCAGCCGCAGCTGTGGGGTGCGAAGCAGCGGGGAACTGGCGAGAGGTCAGAGGAGGATGATACTGATTCCTGGCAGAGGCAGGATAAAAGCCAGTACAGGAAGAAAACGCAGCATTTAATATCGCAGCAAATCAAGACTGAAAGACCTTCAGGATCTCCGCAGGAAGATTTCTTTACTAGCTCAACTGGTACAGCATCAAATGCTGCCCAGACTAAAACTGGTCTGGGAGCTACATCGCAGCGGGTATCTTGTAGTCTCAGTCTAAATGAAAAGGCAGGCTTGCACAGAAAACGTGCTTTAACAGTGGTGCACCACAAGACCACAACTGCAGATGCAGTTAAAGACTACTCGTTACTTAATGCCAGTGCGCTGCTCTTCGTAATAAAATGCCTTGCAAAAACCTGTGAGCGTAATTGAAGCGAGCACTGTGACAATACCACATAAAATGCTTTTGTTCTGATAAAATATGGTTGTCTAGACAATGGAGTAGGTCCACCATACCTAAGACATATTTTTAGCCAATGCAGAAACCATCATTTTCAGAAAGCAGGATCGGGGGTGGTGCTGGGAACCGGCACCCACGGAGTACTGCTGGCACAACAGCTGTCCTCGGACTAGCGTTAACAGAACGTGGCATCAGAATCGCCAGGCACGCGCCTAACTCTGGACCGTGGAAATAAGTTCACTGCTGAATGCCATACAGTTGAAATAAATACAATCTGCCTGGCAGGCAATCAACCAGAAGCTCAGAGCTCCAGACGAACACCGAGAACGTAGCTGTCCTCTGAGCGGCTCGCTAGCTCTGCGAACACAGAGACTCTCGTACCAGAGTCTGCCCCAAAAAGGTCTCACAGACTGTAAGATATGCAGCAGTGCCTTCCGCTTGAAAAAAAACTATTAGCTACTCTGGAAACCCACTAAGATTTAATCATAGAATATTATTCTTGACCATAAGACTGCTGTCCAGTGACCCAGAACTTCGCTGGCAGACTGTCTGATCCTCAGACAACTGTATGAATTCCTTGGTCAGCTATTAGACTCTTTAGGAAGTTATTTGTCTGCAGACTTGTTAAAGAACAAATATCTGCAAGGTGTGACGACTCTTGGCAGGACATTTGGGTTGTGATACCAAGAGAAGTGTGGTTCTACACACTCCAAAGCAGCACGATGAATCTTGAAAGAGCACTGCACGAACTGACGTGCTTATACTTCTGCACCATGAAAACAGCAGGAGCAAAGATAAATTATTCCACCCCTGGCAGTATTTCCCCTTTTTAAAAAAAAAAAAAAGAAAAGGGCACCAAAAAAACAGCTAGTACAGAATTAGATCAAGAAAGACATCTTCAGACAGACTGTGTGAAGGTCAGTCAGGAAACGTCTGCGAAGGGGAGAACAGATTTGCTATTGGGAATAATTACTGAAATACAATAGCAATCCAACTACAGCTAAGTGATAAAACATTTATTTAGAATGAAGTAAACACACCACTTGCATTCTGTTGCAGTCCAGCCTGTTTGACGCAGGGGGTAAGCTGTTAATGTTATGGCCCACGCAGCAATGTCTAACATTGACAAACTGTAAAAATAAACGAATTCCTAACTACCTATACTAAGCTATACACAGCTCGCTGAGAGCTAGCTTAGGTCTCAAATTTAACTCAGGTTTCATAGATAAAAAAAAACATCTCAACTAAGCTTGCATTGTATGTTTAGAAAACAATTGTTTGCACAGGAGAATCTGAAAGCAAATGCTTCACGCAGGTGACACTGGCTAACTCATTTTCTTTAAGACCGTTCACTTGTACCGGAGAGTAATTGTGTCACTTAATCACACTCATTCCCCCACATTTTGTACTTTACCAACTGCAACACCTGCAAATGTCATCTACTGAACAACCTATTGCAGCATCACCGAATTATCAAAAGGCATATCCAAAAATAAGCTTTATATACAGAAACTTCTGCTTTCATGCAGATACGAAACAAGACGAAGGAAGCAAATGAAGTGGTGGGGGTTTATAATCCTGAGAGTACAACAGGATTTCCAGCCCCATCAGCACAAGTGAACGAGAAACTGGAGAGGCTACGGCAGAAGGCTGCTGGGACACTGACGGGCTGCAAGCCGTGACGGAGGACAGCATCCGTGGGGACGGGGCTTGTTCAGCCGGGACGGGGCAGGGGAAGCGGGAGCCCAGCTCTCCTCCCGCGCACGCAGCGAAAGGGTCACGGACTGCAGCAAGGGCAACTCGGCGGAATACAAGGAAGAAAGTTTTCACAAGGGCTGGTTACGCAAGGCAGCAGGGGCTGGGAGCAACTGCGTGGCTGGATGTAGCACGGAACCTGGCCCAAGTCGTGTCCCTTGAAGAGGGAACTGCAGGAGATGACATCCAGAGGTCCCTCCCAAGCCAGGCTTCTCTGTGCTTCAAACTCCCCACGTTCACGGTCAGGCACCGCTAACCTTGCAGTCACCTTCAGCTTTTTAAGCGCATGCCAGAATCTACACTCAATTTTGGCCACTGCTTTTGGCACGTTTAAAGATATCCATATCTCATGTTACATCTTTATTTGAAAGTAAGTAAATAAATAAAGTAGAGATTACTGACAAACAAAGAATGGAAAAAATCATGCATCAATGGAAAAGATCTAGTATACAGATCTAAAATATCTGAAGTTTTAGTTGCTGCTCTGATCTCAGCTGGGGTGTATATGCAGCGAGACCAACAGAAACGCTCCTGGAGACAGAAAGCCATTACCAAAATCAATCATCAACCCAGCACGACTCGATTTCTTTTCATCAGTCTTGGCACTTAAAGCAGTGTCATCTTTCCGAAGATGATCCACTATTAATTCAACACAAGAATCACACTGCTATATCTCTAAGATTTTGATAACAGGCAGCTGAAGACAAAAATCGATCAGCGCCATTTGCAGATTCAGGAGCTGCCGAGACGACGCTGCACTAAGCATGTCTGTGCCAAAAAGCATTTCAGTTCCCAGGTTTATAGGGTTAGACTAAAATACGAATATTTGACAGAAAGTGAGATCACAGCTGTGGCAGCGATGAGCCTTTTATTAGAAGGTCACCCTACAGTGACGAGAAAGGCTTCTCCATGCGTTCATTCTGGAACTTTAAGAGTTGCTTATAAGGTTGAGCCACAAGAGCTCTCTGAAGCCATTAACGGCCTACCATGGAGATACGCAGTTATCTTTTAGGAGCTGTATTAATTACACAAATGGAACACCACAGCTCTGCTGGAGCCTGTCCAGCTGACTGCAGAACTGCAGGTTT
The DNA here is from genome assembly GCA_013399475.1 of Chauna torquata. Classification (NCBI taxonomy): domain Eukaryota; kingdom Metazoa; phylum Chordata; class Aves; order Anseriformes; family Anhimidae; genus Chauna; species Chauna torquata. The sequence continues at coordinate 187,264 of VXAL01007254.1, read as the reverse complement.
GGGCTAGCCATACAGAGCGGCGGGCACTCACAGGGCCCCTCGTAGCGTGCCCTTACAGTGAAGGACAGAAGCCCTCTGCAGAAAACTCCAAGTGCTGCCTGCTACAAATTCACGTTTAGAAAAGTCTAAGAAAGACATCAGCATCGCTGTGTGTGAAACAGAAAAGACGTGAAACTGGTGTGTTCAAAGGAACAGAACGCCACAAATTGCGAACCACAAATATCTCCTTGTATTTTGGCACTAATTTGACAGGAGCACCATGCTAAGCGCACTGCTGATTTCAGTAATGTTATCAGCATCACCGTGTCAACTGCGTGCGGCACCATGCACGCTGCGACAGTCCCCAACCAACAAACAGCACAGACAAGCCCAGAGACGCCAGATACAGGCAGGGCACTACAAGAAGCCAGCGAGGCAGCATCAGTGAACAGCCAGTGGCCTCGGCATACCGGATCCTCTCCTTTGCTAGGCGTCAGCAAGAACAAGTTTTAAGGAGTGTGCTAAAATTGTAACAACAATGTCCTCCCTCCCAAAAAAGTCACCCGCCTGAACGCTTGAGGGAATGGACGAGATCAGTCTGAGAGGCTGACTGCAGCATACAGACCTCCTTATACCAAGCAAGAGAGGACAAAGGAGGTGTGGAGAGTCTTCAAGACATTTTTGTTTCCATATGATGCTGCAGAGAAAGTGGAACGATAGAGAAGAAACAGCATAGCCAATTAAACTGGCACAAGATTTAGCTTGTTCTTCCGGCAGTAAAGAATGTCACTGAAACCAAATCATTCGGTATCATCTAGCCCCAGAAATCAAAGCACTTATTTTGTTGATTTTGTCAAATTAGCTCTCAGGATTGAAAGTTTTCAGAAGCTCATGAGCTTCAAAGGCAACCTTCAAAAGGAAAGTGGGATTTACAAAGTCCTTCTATCTAACTGGAGGAGCTTACTGAGTAATGAAACCGTAATTTCTGCTTTTCTCTAAGGTTATTCTTCTCTACTTGACAGCAGAAGAATCCTTGTTTTGTTATTCTTTCCTCTTCAAAGCGATTGCTGTCATCTAGCCAGGGTGAGTTCTAGAATCACAGAGCTCGTCGTGAGAGAGAAAAAACCTCAGGAACACGTTTTGTGTGCTCCTTACTCAAGTCACTTAAGTTAATACGGTATTATTTAAAATACCTGCTCTTGAAGCCATGGTGGGAGATTTCCTCCCTCCTCTCTCAAAAATTGGAGCTAGACTTGTGACTGGGAGCAGCCAGGAGATGACACTACAGACATGTTTTGAAGTGCGGCTGGAGCTAGCAGTAGATTTTAAGAACCAGCAGCCGCACCAGTTTATTAAGGAGAACATTCATCTACAAAGAAGGTAATTTAAATCAACAACCATGAAGCACTGAATTACTACACTAGCAATATCAAATAAAAATCAGACACTTGGTACATGAATACATATTTGTCAAGATTCCAGGAAGCTGCAATCTTTAGAAGGACAACTGTCCTCGGCTTTGGAAGATACTTGTGTTTTAAGAGGATGTCAGGAGCAACAAGATCAAATTTTTTTACATCAACTGACTTGTGCTAGGAAAGTATTATGAACACCCCGAACAAAGCTCAGGAAGATGCACCCCTATGAACAGGAGCTCAAAAATGAGCTCCGCGGAGACACGGTGAACAACACGTTAACCCTGAAGGAAGCAGAACTGTCACTGCCTTCAGTCAGACGTAAGGCCTGAAAGGATTCTCTGGGAGAAGCAGCTTCTGCTGTCAAATACAAAACTATATAGTCCCTTCCCCTGAGGGATCAGGATCTATTGTAAAGCAATTGTTTTGTTTTGTCCTTGCTGTCGACAGGCTTGCTGTTCTGCTACAGCTATAAACCCTCTCACCTTCAGTCTAAAGTTTATTGGTAGCTTGTGTACACGCACTTGTTCTTGAGCAAGCCTCAGCTCTGAGGCATTCAAAACATTATTCTCTACAGTGCTCATGCTCCCTCCTTGCATTTTTTTTTTTCCTCAAATAGTTCTCATATCCATTTTCATCTTTCGTTTAGGTGGTTTAAATAAGCAGAGATCTTCCACTGACTTCTCATTTAACAGGCTTAGTCCCTCGTAGTTTTAGTAAGCTCCCCTCTGCCTGCTTTAGTTTGAATTATGCAGCTTTAAGACTCAAATTGCTTACATATTTAGGATGCACAAAACAGTGCCTGATTATTATGTGCAAGCAACACTTCATTAATATTAAAATTTCAAATGGAACTGTAGTTTTATTTGCTTCAGGCTATTTCTCTGAGATCATAGATGAACTTTAACAGCTGGACAGTATAATTTGTACAGTATGAACAGGACTGAGTCATTTTATACAGCAGAGCAGAGAGATGCCAATTTATTCAACCAGAGCAAAAAGTGCTCCATCATTAATGAATTCAACCCACGGCAACACAAGCTGAAATTTCCTCACATTAAAAGCAGACCACATAACACTTGATGCATATTGAAGCTTATGAGGACGAGTCTTCCCACAATTATGGGCTACCTCAAATTAAATCAAAGCAGAACGTATCTGACAGGTCCTGCTATTAAGAGGGAGCTCCTAAATGACCATCAATACCAACGCTGGGTACCCTGACTAATCTCTTTTAATGAATCTAAGGCATCAGAGACATCTAAGGAAAAGAGTACCAACACTCATCTAAAGCTGTGGTGTATATAATTGAGGACTCTTTCTGAAAGAGGTGGAAATCCTCACAGTAATGAAAGCCATTTAAGATCAGATCGCCTCCTTTTGGATATCTAATGTTTCTTTTACATAAAAATTCAGAAGAGGTTATAAGTTTATAGCAGCTTTCTTCCTCCATCGCAGATTTTCAGTGGACACCTGTCTTTCACCTCATTTGCTTGAACTGCTAACTTAGTCCAGCAACTACGTTACGCGACACGGGCAGTGAGATGTGAAGGTGCACGAAGGAAGAAGTGAACATTTCGTATCCTGCATCACCTGGCTCAGGCTCTGGTGAATTGTAACGAGAAAACCTCAGTGACAGGGCTGCAATCTTCACGTCCCGCATGCTGCGGGCACCAGCTCAGGCTCCCCAAATGGCATATAACCAAGTACGCATTTGCTAACACCCTTTCTGTTCATGACCTGGAAACTCATTTGCTTATCTAGAGAGAACAGAAAACAACATGGCAATTAACGTTTTTTTCTCCTGAAGCTTGTAAGACTGCTGGTAAAATGAATTTGCTTTTAAACTTCTGCAATTAAGAAATTTAAGAATTTATAGAGGGATTATTTCCTGCTCAGGAGGAAAGCTTTCTCCATGCTCTGTTTTGAACCAGCAGGAAGTGAGTTTATTCTTAGAAGAGACAGGTAGGTCGCAGTTTGCCCGCATGTGCAAATATACCTATGCATTTGAGACAGCTACACTTAGGTGATTCACTACTACCCAATGTCCTGCTTGAGTCTCCTGAAACATACTGCCTCCTGTATGCTGTTCAGTACCCTGTTAGTCATACTTCCCATCTTTCTCAAGCAAAAAGTCCTCTCTGCTTCCTGTCCCCCACCATCACAAATGCAGGAGTGCCTTATAATAAGCTACCAGGAACAGCAAAAATAGCTGTGGTAAACACAAGCATCTCTTTCCCCAATTTCAGTGTCTCTGAAAACATAAATTTTAACAGATCGTTAGCTTCATCTTAGGGCTCTGGCAAACATTTGTGGCAACTGAAGATGGACAACCAGTCAACTTAGATCCAAGAGTTGGCTCTTCTTCATGCTTCACTCTGCACGTAACCACTTTTCTAATTACCAAGACACCGTATGGAAGTCCAGTAGTCTACCAGTACTCAAACGAAGAAAAAAAACAGCAGAAAACCCCCAACAAAATGACAGTATATAAACTCCTCCTGTCCTTAGTGTCCACACAGCTCTATACTGCTGAACAAACCGGGCTGGCTGCTGTGTATGTAAAGTTCGCCAGCAAGGCTGCTATTAAGATAAAAGTTTAAAAAAAAAAAAAAAGCGCACAGATGGAAGCCTTATCTGCGGAGATTCATATTCTCCACAACTCAAGAGTGGCAGTAGAATGCTTCTCACAGTTAGAGGAGAATTCAGTCAATGTAGGTGTTGCTATAAACAGTGTGTTATTTAAATGCACGACACAAAAAATGTTTTATGGTCCAATTATACCTAAATGGACCCATTCACTTTAAATACAAAACTGTACTACTGGACATTAATAATGCTAAGTAGTAAGAAGCTGCTATGTTTACAGGGAAAAACAGAGGCAAAACACATCCAATGTCTTTGATAAAAAGTGGAGTTCTTCTCTACAATGCCTGCGCTATCTATTTGGATAACATGTTATATGGATAACATGGATAACACAATCTCAGACAACTACTGACATTAAACCACCTAGAGCTGTCTCAGCTACATACCAGTCATATTTTATTCAATTATAATATTAATGTGATCACATAATCCTTCTGCTATCCATATTCATTCTCTTGCTCATTTCAAGTCACTGCTTTATATGAAAAATTACAGGTTAATTACTGGGGGGCAGGGCGGGAGTTTCCAGAATCCCTGCAGTAACTCTCCTCTGGTTTAAGTTAAAGTATCATCCACTGTATGCCTCAAAGCCACCAAGACTAACAAGCTTATTCTGAATAATTTTTCTAATAAGAAATTGCCAAGTTTCGATTGCATTAGCAAATTAAATGAGCTGAGAAGCAATCTCCCCTCGAAAAGAAAAATATCTTTGTAGAAGGACACAACCATGCTTACCAGTGTGAATATGGTAAAAGCATAACAAAACCAAGACTACTCCTAACTAATTGAACTTAGTTTTTTTTTTATTTTAAATTTTCACAAACTATTAAGAATTTTCACCTGCATGTTACGTTAGCAAGGCGACAGTGTTATTAGAGCTTCTGGTCTATCTCCGCACCAGACGCTCGACAGAACATGTGCCACATTAACAAAAAAACCCATACCCACAATTCCTCCACCCTCTCCAAATCCCTCATTCATCTCGACCCAAAAAACATACAGCCCAACTCACAGCTGTTGACAGTTCTACATTCTCCAGTGTTGTTTTAGTTCGTACTTAAGGAAGAGAAACTTTAACATGGAAAATAGGACATATTCAAGTACTAGACAAACTAGATCCTATTTCACTTGGATCTGATCATATTACAGTCCAAGGAAGGCAATGTGTTTATCTGCTTTACTATAAAATTATGTTCCACTCTTTAAATTGACATGACAAACTCATGCCAAGTTTCCACTATCTGAAGACCTACAGCAAATAAAGCAGAAAGAGCAAGGAAGAGCAATAAATAAGTAAATATATGCAGCAGTATTTATTAGTACTATATATTCTCATGTAGAATAATTTAAAAAAAAAATGATTGCAGACATATTCACAGTTCAAAACTTATTCCATCTCCCAAGCCCAACGGAAATATCCGTCACCGCAAATGATTGCTAGTCCACAGTCCCTCAGCTATTTCCAAAGTTTTCATGGAATAGTTAAACTACAACCCATAAGTAATCTGTCAGCTATCAACTTATAAGCAAAATGTGTCACAGCGCAGTTTACTATCTGTGGTTTCATGCAATCACTAGAGTGCTTTCAAAATGCATAACAGAATGCCAATAGTGACATTTTTAATGCTGCCTGAATATTGAGTGTCCAGAGAAAAGCCAAGCAAATGAAAGAATTTAAGCTAATGGAATTACAGCTCAGTTGACTACAAAACTAACAAAACTTCCCCCTACAATGTAAAATACTATAATTTAAGGATGCTTCTCCTCCGAGCCTGAAAAGTCATGAGCTGATTTAAGCAAGAATCACTTTCAAGGCTACGAGAACATGTTTGTTAGAGATTTCTAAGACAATCCTGTCTACAGCATCGCATTTCAATGTCTCAAATACTTTTTACATTAAAAAAGATAAAACCAAAGCAAAAACTGTTGAAGATACAGATTTTTTTTTTTTCTACTCAATTGGGAGGAAGAGCTAGATCACCAGCTCAGAAGCTTGCAGTTAAAAGCCCCAGCCACCTAGGAAAGCTAAATTCTACTAATACCACACAAGAAAAATCTGTACTTCTTTATTGACTTAAAACAGGTTTTATTGTGAGTCATAACACAAGCTGCCAAGTGAAACACAGACTTCTTTAAAAACATGAAACAATGAAGCTTCTTCAAACTCAGTGACTTCCAAACACCATTACTACTCATACATTTAGGATTACAAAAAAAAGCTTGCTCCAGAGAGTTCTGCAGCGGGCAGATGAGCTTTACGGTTAAATCAATTTAACTGCATGTTAATCAAACATGAATATGGAAATGGCTGAAAAACGGAGCTACAGGCAATTCATGTGAAGGGCATTCGCAAGCTGCTAAAAGACACTGCCTTGCAGCGTGTCCAAGAAACAATCACAGAACTTCTCTGTGTGGCAGCAAGAATTTCAGCATTACGCTACTGGAGAAGAAGGAAAATAAGGTGTTAAGGAAAAGCTAAGATTTAATTTGGTACAATCATTATCATTAACATCAAATTTCTTGCAATCAGGTTACAAGTTATAAAACCACAGCGCAACGCGCAGCAGTGCTGAGTGCAGCTGGCTTTCGCTAGACACTACTGTGTTGAACCTCTCGCCAGGGAAGCGGTACCAGTGTCGGGCACCACTTGCTCCCGGGATCTCAAAATGCCTCCTCCAGAACGTAGAGCTGCTCAAGCGCTTCTGCTGCATGCTTGGCTTCGAATACTGGTACACAGGAGTAGTTGAATAACAGAGTGTTTTAAAGAAGTCTGAAGTCTAAAGGGGTTTAAAAGAAAAAACCTCAACTTTCTAGTCACAGATCTAGATTTCTTAGAGCTTGTTCTGGAGCTCCCTCTTGAGGCTAGATGCTACACTATATTAAAGGAACTGCAACACCCTCCGAAATGATTCTGCTCAAAATGAGAGTATTACCTTGCAAAAGAAAGATTATCAAAGGCATCTCCCCAAATCTCTGCACAGTAGTTTGAAGAGAGCAGTAGAGATTTTGAGTTTTGAATTGCAATTTTGAGCACTGCACTCTTAAAAAGACGGTGAGAAGATAAACACCCAATAAACACGGAGATAAATCAAAGGGGTGCTTTACTTACACGGCTTTGATAGCCAGTACAGGAGCACCACAGACAATAACACCTCTGTTATTATGAATCATGAAATGGAACAGCACGCTGTTTCTATTTGTAAAGAAACAGTGACTTCACTTGCTTTAAGGCTGGCAACACATCCCACTCTCTTTGGGTGACCTATTTAGTTACTCTAAGCATTCACCTGCGTCCTGCTAGAGTTACCTTGTTCCACAAAACCCGATGGCACTACTCCATTGTCTTTTGTTGCCACAAACCGTTTCATGGGCTGACATCTCCATTTCTAAGACATTTCTAAAGCGTTGCATCAGTGTTTGCCAAAGTTTGCAAAATTCTTTAAACGGGTTCTGCTAAAATTTCACTCATCTGTTAGGCGAAAGCAGTATCCTTCCACAAGCCCTAGAGAGCCCCCACATGGAAGAAAGTTTCAACGCAAAATTTCCTGACAAGAATTTTTCCAAACTCTTGATAGGAGTTTTTTCTTTACCTGCTAAAGCTTAAAGATCAGATAGCCAGAGAAGCCTTTGGAAGTAGTACAAGAGCCAAAAGAACAAGCCTTGCCTATGACAGTCATGTTTTACTGCTGCCAAGCCCCCACTCAGCACTTTCCTCAGTTCTTGAACAAACATCCATGCTGGCCAGCTGAGTCACCTATGACTACCCTCTGCCTTGATACTGTTGAGATTACCAATTCTCTGGGAACGGATTTCTATGAGAATTCATAATTGAAACAAGATTTTTTTCTTCTAGTCATACTTTTCCAAGCAGATTCTCTTTGCCATCTCTTTAACCAAAGAAGTATTTTCATCCCTTTTCCAAGTCATGCTCTTTGATTGCTCATAGTCTGTGCAAGACTTAAGTCACACTTTGTTAAATTTTACGTCCTGTGATAAGGCTTGTAGTTTTAGTAAGCTTTTCTAATTTAGGGTGGAATGGATTTCAACCTGAGTGTCTCAGAACAGCCACACAGTTTATCCAGTTGTCCTTGCTGAACCTGTCCTCAGCAACATTAAAAAAATGCACAAAGTCTAGAGATGCTAGCTCTTCCCACTGCACTCCTTGCTGTGCTTGAAATGCGTTAAGATATTTGCCATTTCATAAGCGTAGCCCTTTATTTGTTGCATCATTTTCCCAGCAATTTTGTAGAAGTTAAAGACATGTTCTTACTTTTCATGGTGCCCTCCTCCTCCTCGTCTTCTGTGTTTATGACCATTGTACCCAACTGGGATTCCAAGGTGCCATCATGTTCTATCATTGTATTGGCTCCGTCGCTCATCGTGTTGACAGCTCTTATGGTACCAGTTTCATCTCCGCTCGCCCTCACCATGGTACCTGAATCAGTTTCATCTTCCTCCTGTACAAAGACGTCACAAATACATTTTTACTGATGGCAGTGAAGTCCTATGGAGTGGCTGTATTCAAGGATACTGGCAAATCTTGACAAATACACATGGAAACCAACGACATTTTGTTTTATGCACTTAGATCTCATCTCTCCCTGTTATCTCCAAACAAGTAATGAAAATTCCTCATACTTTTCTGCCAGCATGATAAATAAGAGAGCAGATAAACAAATCAGCAGAAGCTTCTCAATGCAACTGGTATCTCATTCCTGACCTGGCGACCTACCCCTAAGTAGATTACAATATTCATTCAGTCATTCATGTTTCTGTTCATGCTGCCAGTTATAACAGTTAACCTAAAACCCCTATCTGAAGCAATATAGTTTGCTGAGGAGGCATTAGTTATTAGACTGCAACAGTTCTAAGTCTGTACTGCACATGACACACCAAAGAAAAGTGATTACCCTATATTTTAGAAGTCTGTCTTCAACACTTGGGTAGTTTTACTTATATAAAATTCAGAAGCACTGAAGAGAAATGAAACAAATTTGCAAATCTTTAAAAAGAAACGAAATAAATTATCCAAGTCCAGTCATTTTTTTCAGACGAAAATTGTTTCTTATCCTGCCATTTGTTAACAGGTATTAATACTGTAGAAATTTGAACCATTGCTGTCAAAGCTCAAGAGGCAGAATCTGTAAGAAAACACAAACTTCTGAAACAAGTTCTGGTAGGACATCTTCCTGGACGATACCTATGTTGGCCAGAGCAAGTAGTTTCACTAGGCTGTGTGTCCCTCAGTATCTATTGTGACTAGGATTTCATGAATACAGGTAAAAATTACTACAATCTATTTAGTTTCCTGGAAACGTGCACCTGGTATCCCACAACAGGAACAGAAATCACTTGCTAGGTTTAGAGCGACAGTACTGATTAAGTCTGGTAAAAACAAGTTTCTAGGCAGCGCACCTTGCAGATAAATATTAAAAAAGCTAATGTTTTGTTATAAGTATGAAGTTCACAGTTCTTTAACCTATGTGCGACAATGGGCTTACTGGTCTGAATTAGTGTTGGAGGGAAGACAGAGGTCCAGCCCAAAAACCTGTAATATTCCATCTCAATGACATTATCAGAAAGAAGTACACCTTTCCATGTTCTGGTGTTCTATGCATTTTCTTTGCTCTGTCAAGCATGTCTATATAGTTTACTTCCCAACCTCAAAACCAATAGCAAAGGAGAAAAACACTACACGAGATGTTAATGGAGGAAAAGCATGTTTTATGTGGAGATGAGTGGGTGAGAGGAGGTAATAAATTCCTTTGCTACACATCATTTAACAAAGAACTACAGCAGAAATTTCCACAGCACTTGGGAAGCGCTTGAGAACACACTTTCCTGCTAGCAGACACGGAATACAGAAGCTTCAGGAAAACACACATGCCCCAACAGAGACCACTCAGCTCCGCTACAGAGACACCATCTCTCAGCAACGTGACCCCAGATCAGTCAGAAATGAAGGTACGAAGGTAGGGACAATACTCTTAGAGCCAACATAATGGCAACACAACCAATAAAATTACTTCCACACTAAATAAATATGCAGTCCTAAACTGGAAAACTAGATGAACAATGTATTCAGCAAAGATCTGTGTTTTACTGTGCAACATGCTATTCATGTCCAACCTCTGAAAAGGACTGACATACAATGCCTTTTGTTGCCCATTTCATTTACTCAGGCTGAAGCAAGCAGAGGCTCAAAAAAAAAAAAAAGCTTTCAACATGCTTTCCATATTCACATGCTGTAACCATTGGAACAAGGCGCCCAGAACATAAATTCACAGCACTCCCCTGAACACTTGTCATGCCCTCACCTCAGATTTCTGTTGGTTGTTCTTGTGTAGTAGAAAGTTTCTATAAGGGGGGTTCTAAAGCACAACAGTAAAACAACATAACATACTTGCATTATAGCGCATCACAGATGTTTTATACTAGGAGAGCAGTCTAAGACCTGAATCTACAATGCAAAGATCTCATTACTGCATAAAGAGTATTTTCCAGTTAGGAACCTGTATTAAGTCTTCTGCATATGCTACTATGTAATCACATTCAATCACAGGTCTTTAGCTAAATACTAAGCAGGACATGCTGACTGTCCCACTCGAACGTAAAGATTGAGGAGGGATCAAGCATCAGGTTAAGCAGTCAAAGTAGAAAACTCAAGAACTAAGTAAAATCCGTGGGCGATTGAACAAAATTGCAAAAACAAAAGAAGTGGCTAAGCATTATGCAAGGACCAAGACTTTGAAGTTTGTATACTGTTGCTATTGAATACTCACTGAATTTTCTTCATCTTCTTGATCTAGTTCACGCTGTTGTGCCTCTTGACGTTTTAGCTTGATATCCATCGCTTCATTAATTAAATCTCGCAGAATTGACACTCCTTTGGCACTTTTAACAAATGGATGCTGCAAAGTATATTAAAAGTTAGTAAGCACTGCACCTGAACCAACATTTAACAGTAGAACACTTACCATGGCCCACTTCCAATCAAAATTAAGGTTTAACTCAATACCTCACTAAAATAAAAAAATCAAATACTTCTGTATAACACAGGAGGGAGACCTCCCAACCCCCAAACAAGGTCACACTCTAAAGACACTACTGCTGTGAGACCTTGGGCTCATTCCCCTCCCATAAACTCTACTTATTTCATTCCTTAACAGCTTAGCTGTCTACAACCAGTTACATATATCACCATGCCTACACCATTCTGAGCAATTACTTTCATTTGTGCCTCTCTTTTTTAGTGTTCTAAGAGACAGTCACTTGGCAGCGCTGGAGAGAATTTGAAGGTTAAAAAAATAAAAATCTCCACAAAGATAAGAAGCTGAAATCAGACTGGTTCTTAGGGAAGAACTGAACAGAAGTTGAGTGTAAGGTTAACCAGATATTGGTGAAATCTGTAGTGCGCAGTATCACCCAAGAAATGAAACCAACACCTCAACAGGCACAGCGCTGCCTACACTAGCAAGCCTTCTCTAGAGCTTACGTTCTTGCAAGAAAAGGCAGACCTGCAGAAGCTGCGTTGCGGTGGCACGCTGCTCAGGGCTCTTGACAAGACACTGTTTCACAAAGTCCATGAAATTGTCTGACCAGAGTTCAGGTTTCCGGAACGTTGGAGGTGGATTGGTAGGAATCATGAAAATTGCCTGAAAATGGAAGAATATTCCAGATTTCCAAACAAAGTTTAAAATCTCCTAACATAAATACACACGAAGATACACAGGTACTAAAGAATGATAGATATTTCAAGTTTGCTGCTTCTGTAGAGTTTCTACCAATATTAATCATAAATTTGCTCAGAGGGATCATGAAGCAACAAATCAAACTTTTCCTGCTAGGTGCTTACACTTCTGTCTGTGCCGTTATATACCCCAAGAGGTACGAATCTGCCATTTTTAAGCCTTAAAAGTTTGTGTTTGCATGCAAAAAAATTCACTTTGGAGAATATGCAGCTGAAAATACATTGCTTCACACCCAACACAGGGAGACCCAGCTATGTCTTGACAGAATAGGATCATGATTTTCCTTTCCATGCTGGTTCTCCTTCTCAAAGATCTGTTTTTCATTTAATCAACAGCACAAAGAACTGACAGAAAATAAATCATTTGCTCTAAATTAAAAGCAAGATGGCATGTCGGCATGTTATTCAGCCAGCTATAATCGCAAATCATTTCCACACAGCAATACGTTTTAGAAGGCCACAGTCCTCACCCTCATAGGATGAATATCTGCATACGGTGGTTTGCCTTCAGCCATTTCTATTGCAGTGATTCCCAGAGACCAGATGTCTGCAACACAATTATACCCAATTTCTTGAATCACTTCTGGAGCCATCCAAAACGGAGTCCCTATAACTGTGTTCCGTTTTGCCATGGTATCCTGAGAAGAAGAGAAAGATAAAGATCCAGACAACGGCAATTGTATAAGGCACAAGCATTCATTAATGAATTATCATCCTAATTATCCTCCACTTGCACACATATATATTACTAGATTATGCAAGACTGGGATATGGAGGGCTGCAAAGAGAAACTGAAATATGCTTACAGAAGTTAGACATAAACTGAAGCAAACAGCAAATGTTATTAAAAACCATTACTCAGGTATAGCAGCTTCCAGAGAGGAAGGTCTGCTCTAATCTGCTGCTGGTTTAGTGTCTTATTATGTTGATATAAAGTCCTAAAAACAGTTCAGAACATCTTGAAGTCTCCACAAGTACATAATACTTGTATGTAGGTTAAAAAGAGAAAGTGAACTGTACACAGTCATCTTGGTTTTACTTACTGTAAGTTGTCCCGCCACTCCAAAATCTGCAAGTTTGGCATGTCCCTCTGTATTTAGCAATATATTTCCAGCTTTGATGTCCCTGTGTATTTTCCTCATAAAATGCAGGTACTCTAGTCCTTTCAGTGTTGATTGCACTATTGTAGCAATTTCCTCCTCGGTGAGCTAAAGAAAAGAAGAGTTACTGCCAACCTATCAGTTGCTGAGATGTAACACAATGGTGTTGCAGTCTATATTTTCCTGAGATTTACTAATTGCCATTTAATTGCCTTCATTGAAGGTTGCCATACTGACTAATGGAAAAGTACATATATTTTCAGTTAGCAACCTTCAGCATTACATAGTAGAATTAGCTTACAGCCAGCATATACATATATACATACGACAACCCTTTCACAACTAGTAATTCTTACCCTGCAATAGGCAAAAATAAGGCAAAGTAGAGTCTGCTATTCAGAATCAGTCTGGGTTTTCAGGAAAGCCAACAAAACATCTTAACAAAAACACTGCTAAACTCATTACGTTATTCAAATAACCAAAACTTGATCAATACAACCAGCTTCCGCACCTTCAGGGGAACAAAGGACCTGCATCTCAAGTGGCAGCCAACGGTTGTGTCAGACATCGAGCATGTTATGAGAACGATGCCCAAAAGGCAGCGCACACGCTACTTAGCTTCCCTGAGCTGCCGGACACCCATATTTCCCGTTCATAGCATTCAAAGGAGAAAATACGTACAGTTTTATTTCGTAATCGAATAATATCAGACACGGATCCAGCGCCGCAGTATTCCATGACTATCCACAGGTCCGTGTTCTTAAAATAGCTGCCGTAATATTTCACCACATGAGGACTATGAAATGTGAAAAAAGGAGAAGAAAACAGAGGGTCAAATACTGCTGACCAGCACAACTGAATAAGCAAAAGCAAAATACACTGCAGACTCCCTAAGCAGGTTTTAAAAATTCAGAGTTGAAGTGCCACTGAAACCCCGACCAAAAGCATTCCAAAACAGTCTGAACTTTCATGGGGCTACTGCAGTCCTGCTAAGCCTCTTCCAACAGCAGTGCCCATCTGACTCACCAAAAAGTCAGTTGAGGGAGCTAAAACATCCAAAAATAAGTCCTATCGATAGAAAGAGTGATTTGCTTTCAGTCTGGTTTAGCTCCCTGAACTGGATTAATACAAGGTCAGGACTGTGGCAAGCACGAAGGCAGGGCAACAAGGGAATGAGAAACAGACCATGGCAGTCCCTGGTTAAGCTGCTGCAGAGCATTTCCAACCAAATGGAAACATTAAATAAGGTTAAAAGTTTGCTAGAAAATAGCTATTGTGTTCATTAAGAGGAATGTTCCCCCATTACCACATGCACGGCCTTGTCCCTACAATTTAGTCCAGGAACGTGATGTATTTTAGGAATCCAGTACAACCTAAAACTCTCATCCAGTCAGCTGTTAGACTGCCGAAAAAGCAAACAACTTAATGAAGTATACTGCACTCAGAATTACCATCTCTGTTTTGAAAAAGGTAAACTAAAAAACTAACAAAAAGAAGTTTTCTGATTTTGCGGAAAGAAAGCTAAAGAACAAAAGTGCACTTAATCTATTCCCTGCCAAATATTTTCTAATGAAGAAATGTAAGACCAGCAAAATCAAGAAGCCAGTCACACCACAGAGCATCCCTTAATGTCCGCACAGAAAATCTGATGCCCCATTGATTCACTCCCTCTGCTGTTCATAGCTGTAAAATCTCATTTCAGGCCTTACAATGTTAACATTCAGGTTCTTTTAAGAAAGAGACACCTGTTAATGCTTTCCAAGTAACACAGTAAGACTTTTCAAGAACAAATTCTTTAAAAGCTTCATTTTGTTAGCTGCCACCAGTCACCTTCATTTAAAGATAGTGAGAGTGAAGTGCAATAGAGTAAGTGACTGGGACCATAGTTTTGTATTGCTAATGCCATTTATTTTAAATGGCTTTCTATGCCTGAATTCCATCAGAATAGCATTTCTTAAGGCTAGACTCATAGTATCAGAAAAAATTTGTACATTTTAAACTTACAGCCTAGGATACACTTTGACAGGAGGTCTTCTGCACCTTCTGCTCTTGTCTAGCTAAGCTCATATAACATATTTTCCCATAAGAAACATGCAAAGACAACCCAGAGAGCCAAAAATCAGCCCATAAGTTATTCTGAGCATGCTAACATCAGCAGACAGCTTGTAATGCACTATAACCTGCACAGGAAGAAAAAGGGCCTGAGAGGGACAATTCTGCCACCTAAGCATGTAGACTATGCACATGCAAGAGCAGTCATGCATTAGTGGCTCTCATCCACATGCCCTTGAAAAAAAACACAAACCCCACACTCATAACAGTTTTCTACGTCCATACCAAAACTTGTGTATAATTCATTACCCCTTCGGACACGGGAACTGCTGTTCTAACACGCAATCAAGTTACCACTGTTCAACAAGTTACGGTGCATCAGAAGAACTGCAATAACCGCTCACACGCTTTGCTCTTTGCTGGCAGCAAGCGCAAGGTTATTTAACTTAGTTAGCTTAATGCTGTCCCATTTCAAGCTTAATTTTTGTTGTCTTACCTTTGCTTGGATTAACACTACCCAAATGGTGAGTTAACATGACTCAGCTGACACGAGGTAACTTGACCGTACAAGTCCAGCCTTTTAAAAAACATTTAAGGCAACATCATCGCTTTTATGTGATTAAATGCCAGATCACAGCCAATACTTTTCTTTGAATACTGATGATGGGTTTCACAGAGTACATTTACCTGTCACATTGCTGCATTATGGATATTTCCTTTATAATCTCTTGCAGGTCAGATTCCACAGGAACTTGTTTAATTGCAACAACTTGACCCGTTTCTTTATGAATAGCTTTGAACACACTGCCATAGGAACTACAAAACAAAATATTAAACAAACAATGAATACAATAACATTTAAAAAATGCAAATGTTATGCTTTTAGCAAGTGCAGACTTTGGGGAAAAAACAGATTACCCTCCTGCTAAAAATATTTTTTAATTTCATTTAAACAATCAGTCCACAAGTTTGTGAACATTATAACAACATGAACAACTAACAGCATGCTGAGATGGTCAGAAAGGAGCCAACCATCATTATGTGCCCATAGCTTTGGAAGGGACTTATACACAAAACCAACAAAAACAATTCTTTCTTTCTCCAGCAAACGGTACCAACTGAGCAACAGTAAGAACTACAACTCTGGTCAGAGAGGTTTGCTCACTCTTGTCAGATATAATTTGTCTTATTCCCAGCTTCTTTACTTACAGAAGCCAGGTAGAATTCCCACTCAGTTTTTCAAATGAACTGCTTAAGGTGGCAAACACATCGCTCACTGAGCGTTCCCAAACTGCTCCGCCTGAACAAGTGGCACAATGAAACAGAAGTTCCTTTCCACCACGCAGAGCTTCCACAAGAGGTACCAGGGATGAACTACAACTCCTCCTGAGTTCCCACAGAGCCCTATCAGCTCCAGTTTGCCATTTTTCAACAACACTTTGACTACCTACTGCTGAATTATAAGCTACTGTTTGGTTTAAGACATCTTACTCTTGGCAAAGAAATTCTTTATTCTGTTACTGACCAAATGCAGTTGCTATGCTAGCGCGTACTTTTGCAGCAGCAGGATCATGACAAAAGTGAAAAATCGAAGACCACTAAACACATCCATTACACCTATCTGTTCTTTGAGAAGTGTACTTTGGGCACGTTGTAACAGAGCACATACCCTTCTCCAAGCTTCTCCAATACATCAAATACTTCTTCAGGTTGCTTGGTTAAACTGTCTTCGTCTAACTTCTTCAGCTGCCTGTACATGTAAGAATAAAGAAATTACTACATTTAATTTTATGGCAATTTGGGCTCTGCTGAAACAAAAGAATAAATAATGCCACTTAAATGTATGAAAGGCTTAACATAAAGTAAGTTGATTATCAAATAAGTTTATTTCACTTGATCAGAAGACCAAACATTATCATTATCTAATAGGAAAAGAGGACTGGGAATTATGGAGAACAGAATTTGATCGGGTACGCAGATCTACAGTTCCTCTTTGTGGAATGCATCTCAGGATCCACAGGCTCATGGCCAAATCCCAACACATCTCTGCAGTCTCTTGTAGCTATTGAACATACCCGCTAATGTTCAATATCTTGTATGTGCTAAGGCCACGCAAAAGGGAACCTGGTCTTCCTTGATGTCTTATAGTATGTATGGAATACATTTGTTAGGAGGATGCAAGCAATACTGATCTCACTTGTACCTTTTTAACAACATTAGTTCAGATACTGGTTTTGCGCCTGGACATATATTAGGAAAATGCTATCAGGGAGAAAGGAAAAGAAAAGAAAAAAAAAACGAGAAGAGGAAACTGGTATCTGACTTTCAGGATCTTAACGTTGCTTGGTGCATCCCTCTCAAATGTATTGCTAAAAAAAAGTCAGCTGAAATACTTTCTAGTTATCGCGATATTCTAGCACAACATGCCGTGTACCGTGATCCCTCACTTAACAACCCCCCACCCCAGAACGACTTTCAGGGAGACTCCATACACAAAGCAATGAGAAAGTCAACTACATTTGTTTCACCTCTTCCACACTGGAGAGCTGTTCACCAAGAAACTTCCTAAAGTAGCTAAAGACTTTAGCTTTACTTATAAAAGATATTATAAATGTACTATAATACCTACATACAATAAAAATATATAAAAAGTTCTGAAAACAATTTTATTGTCAAATAAACAGTATCCAATAGCCCACAAACAAGTTTTCACACAAATTACCAGAAAAACCAGACACACCCCAAAGAAACCCCAAACCAACTCACACAAGTTTTCAAAACATAGAACCTTATTAGCGTCAGTTTTCAGAACTTACTAGTCTCGCAGCAAGCAATTTTTACGATGAAATGTGCATGGTTGCCTGCAACTGCAAGTAACTACCAAAAGCTCTTACTGCTGCTGTAAGAGATCACCACTCCACGCATAGACATGCTAATTTTGATACTAAACGTGTATTTTCCCCCAATTTCTTCATAACTAGAATGAAAAACTACTCATTGAACCCTGGCTATTATGTTTCTGTGCAAAAGCCATATAGGAGGTGCAGTGCACGCCTGAAGTACGTACAATGGCTTCCTGAAGCGAAGGAAACGTAAAGAAGCAGACTCAGGAAGTGGTGAAATATTGAAAGTAGTCACTAGCTTCCCTGCAAAGATAAGCGTTTACCAACAGAACATTACTTGTCTTTGTGAAAACGGGAAGGGAGGAGGGTGCGGGAAGAGGCGAGGAGGGAAAAAATGTCCGTATAAGCGAGCCCAAAAGGCGCCATTTCCAAGGGGCCCAAAGAGCGGTGATGCAAGAGGCGGATTCCTCTTGCTGAGGTTACAACGAGGCCTAAATTAATTTTAAGGAAAAAAGAAAAAGCCGAGCTTTTGGCGTAGCAAACGCACTGCACTTGACGCGACGGCTGCGCTTGCCGCGAACTACCCCGCTCCCGCTCCAGCCCGGGAGGGCAGCCGCCCCGCACCGCCCCGGGCTCCAGGGCCTCTCAGCGGAGCGGCCCAGCGCCTCGGGCACAGCGGCACAAAGCGGCTCTGCCCACGCCGGCCCTCGCGCCGAACCCGACCCGCTCGCCGGCCTAAGGGCCGCACACGGCCAACTAAACAACCGGCGCGGGCTCGCAGCAGCGGAGGCGTCGCGGCACAAAGCCCGCCTGCCCGCGGCGCCTTCCTCTGCGCCGAGGCCGGGCCGGGCCGGCATTCAGTCGCGGTGCTGCCCACGGGATCCCCACGGCGCCGGGCGGGAGGTGACCGCCCCGCGGCCCA
>VXAL01007254.1:150209-168097 GCA_013399475.1 Chauna torquata | reverse complement strand
GGAGCGGAGCGGGCCCCGCCTGAGCCCCTCCGCCGCCCGTGTCCCGCGCAGGGGAGGCCGCCGCCGAGGAGAGGAGCCTGCTGCTCGCCAACCGCGCCGCCTGCCACCTCAAGGAGGGCGCCTGCCGCCTCTGCGTCGCCGACTGCAGCGGGTGAGCCGCGGGGCGCGGGGGGGCGGCCTCAGCCGGGTCGGTGCGGGGCGCTCGTCCCGAACGGGCAGCGGCCGCAGGCTGCTGCTGCGGAGCGGCAGCTGAGAGGACACCCCGCGGGTAAACCGTGGTGAAAAACACCGTTTCTGCGCCATTCCGGAGCAGAAAAAGCGCCGTTCACCTGTGGTTTACAGGCGGTAAGTTCTTAGGAATAGCCCCCGCAGCAGGCCTTCGTTTCTGCTTGCCGTCCAGGAGGAGGGAATTCACTTCTTTCCCCTTGCGCCAGTCAGCTCATTAAGGCAGGAAACGAGACAGAAAAGCTCGCTGCCGCAGGACCGCTTCCCGCGGTACGGTATCACTTGAAGTGAGCACAAAGGCTTTGGCCCCGCCATTCAGCATTTCCAAGACTGGGCCCATTAAATGGTTTATAGGAAACTATCCGGAGACGTCTGCCTCTCTGCCGAGTGCCGGGGGCTCACAGGCTGGTGTCACCTTCTCCCCTGTCACAGTGCGCTCAGCCTGGTCCCGTTTGGCATCAAACCCCTCCTCAGACGAGCGGCAGCCTACGAGGCCCTGGAGAGCTACCAGCTGGCCTATGTCGACTACAAGACTGTGCTGCAGATCGACTGCTCCATACAGTCAGCACACGATGGTGTCAACAGGTAATCCCGAATGCTCCCCGGAGGAAAGGCTTGAGAGCAGAGCAGCTCGGTCAGCTGCTGCTGGGAGCCCAGCTTTGTGTCTGCCCTGATGTGAGGAGCCAGCTGCGTCCTGAGCACATGAATGAAATAACCGAGGCTCTCATGCTTTGTGCAAAGGCCAGGCTTGGTCATGCTTCCTTTGTGTGCTAACGCCCTTAGCTCCTTCCGAGCTGCTGGTACATTGTGGAGGGCTGGGAATGTTTTCCCTGGAACTTTCTGCCTAGTCCAGTACCTATTTTAAAGAAATAATAACCTATGAGTTCCAGCATCCTGTCCTATAAGCCTCCCTATGCTGACAGGGATTACAGGCTGCTGTAGTCATTTTCTCTTCCTGGAGATGTCTCAGTCACTTCATTACTTGCCAGGCTGAGGAATGACACACCTCTCTTGCCCAGCTGAGCACTGACAGTCCCAGCCCTCATCCAGTGGAATTTTTGGCCCTGCTGACAAGAAGGCGCTCCTTTCATTAATACCCTTTCTGTAGAAGGAGCTTAGTTTAGATGCATGTAACGGGGTTAGTGGAGAGATGGTGTCCTCAATACGAGCCAGGTTAAAAAGTGACCCTACTGGCTACTGTGCGGAGCATCCAGCCAACAGACAGAGTGACTGCCAGCCATCTCTTCCAGAATGACTAAAGCCCTGCTGGAGAAGGATGGTGTGAACTGGCGTGAGAAGCTCCCGCCAATTCCCGCAGTTCCCATTTCTGCCCAGAAGAGATGGAACGTTCCTTCTGCAGGAGCCCGTGGAGCAGATGCTCCCCCTGGAAACACACTGCGGGGAGACCCAGGTGAGAGCACATCCCTGGGCCGTGCACAGAGCCCTTCAGCTCAGCAGGGTGAATAAAAGCGAGGCGGCTGCCACACCTGCTTAGCATGTCTGTGGCTGGGCCGGAGATCTGCAGAAACCTGGGCCTGGTTGCTCGTTCTGCCACAGAGTATTTGGTTGATGCTGGATCCTTTGATCTCTCTGTCTTGCCTCTGGTATGGGGCTATTTGCTTTCTGAGAGGCTGCCCTGATCTTATCAGTTTTATAGCGTTCTGTATTTTTTCCACGCTGTTTCCAGACCAGACTGCTGCTGGCATAGCAAGAGCTCAAACTCTGAAGGAAGAAGGAAATGAACTCGTAAAGAAAGGAAACCATAAAAAGGCAATTGAGAAGTACAGTGAGAGTTTAAAGCTCAACCAGGAATGTGCAGCTTACACCAACAGGTACTACATCGCTCTTTGCCCAAGTACTTTTTGGCCCTTTATAAAAGCCACCATGGTACTTCTGACAAAGCTGTCTGATGTTTGCTCCCAGACAACTGAATAAAAAACAAAGAAAGATAAACAAACAAAACACGTTTCCCCCCTAGTGCAGTCTTCCCTGCAGTTTGTGTAATGTTCTTTGATCAGACACTGCAAAAAGCCCTGGAGATGCTTGGCTTCGGACTGCTAGGGGTTTTCTCCCTTTAATACTTGTCTGCCAGGACTGGGTTATTTTGAGTAGTGTCTGCTGCCCCATGAATCACAAATTGCATGCTGCTATAGTCGAAGTACTTCTAAGACAAGCAGAGCATATTCTAGACTGGTATAGCTAGGGTCCTACATCCTTGAGGTGCAGGCTGCTCTGTTCATTACTGTAAAAATCCTCTTTTTTTGCCGACTAAAAAACTGTTTCCTAATTCTTGTCCTTTTAACTGAAACAAGCGTTGAGCTCAGAAAATAAGATTCCGTAACATATCAAGATAAAGACTGTTTCGGGAGTCCAGCTTTGTGCTGTGCTCGGGTTAGCTAAGATCAGCTATGTACGTTGCAGCAGTAGATGCTGTTTTCAGCCAAAGGTCTCTAACATGGTATCTGTATTGCAGAGCTCTCTGTTACCTGACTCTGAAGCAACACAAGGAAGCAGTACAGGACTGCACTGCAGCTCTGAGATTAGATCCTAAAAACATTAAGGCATTCTACAGACGTGCTCAAGCACTTAAAGAACTGAAGGTAAGTCAGGAGGTTGGGTTTTTTTTTGTCTTTTTTTTTTTTTTTTTTTACCAGTTTTAAGCTAGTGTTAATGCCCTTTAGAGCTCATTGCTGTGCTAGGTGACATCTCCCATGAGATAGCGGAGACCTTTGTGGAGTGAGGGTGATCGTCTTTTACCTCAGTATTCGCTGTTTGGATCTCATGAGTTTCTCAGCGTCGGGTCCTGTTTCTTGAGATGCTGGAAGCAGCTAGATGTTATGCTGAGCTTTATCTTCGCACATCCAGTGAGAGATTCTGTAGGCAGTACTGGCAGACTTCCTGCATTGGTGTTGCACTCAGGGACCCACTCCGGCGTGATGAAGTTGTCTTCTCAGCCCTAGTTCAAGCGTGTTTTAGAAGAGCTGTATTGATGCCAGTGCTCAAGCAATTATACAGAGGGAGTCACAGGCTTAGTTGTGTTGCCTTTGCCTCCGCTGCCGGGTGGTAGTTCTCCAGCAGGAGCTTTAGACTACATTTTCAATGCACTAACACTTAAAAATTATTCTTCTTTTAGGATTACAAATCAAGTATTGCTGACATCAACAGTTTGTTGAAAATTGAACCAAAGAACACAGCTGCACTGAGATTACTGCAAGAATTGAACAGAGCCTAGGGTAACCAAGCAACAAAGAAAGCTGCTTCTACTGCAGAAGAAAGTTTTTCCCTTCTGACGGTGTTGCAGGGACCAATTTTAATGCAGGATCGGTATTGAAATCTACCTTTAACTGCTGCTGAGATGTAACAGGTTCTGTGCCAGCACAATGAATGTTAAGATACATAATCTCTATCAAACTTGATTATCTGGCTCTAAGATCATTATAAGTTTTAATGCCCCTAACTGAGAGGCGTATAGGTTAACTTCCATGGCTGAAGTCAATGTGCCTGTAACTACTGGCCTCAGGGACTTTCCATGTTGGCCGAGATGCATGTGAAGTGGCTATTCTTTCTGAAGAGCTACAAATTGAGGTTTTTTTTTTTTTTTTAGTCCTTATTCAGGTGACAGTTTTGCTGCATTGGTGCTGCTATTACTGAACTAGGGTTGCTAAAGGCCTGCTGCAGTTGCCTGAACACTGTATACCACTCTTAGAACCAAGTCACGGTTACTTGTACAGGATCGAGCATGTTCCCTCTCTTACTTGATGCCTGCTGGCCCTCAGCTGAGTTTCTGCTACTTAGTGTGACTGGGCAGGTGTTTACAGCAGCAGCTTTCTTTTATTTTTAATTCTGCACATATAAGAAAAGTGCCAGCAAGTTAAACCTGCCTTGTTACACTGTGCACTACTTCTCAGATTACAGGTGCTTGGGCATTTTACAGCCTTTTTTGTTGTTTTTTTTTGTTTGTTTTGTCTGTGCCTTCTGGAGCAGTTGCTACAGGGTGTTACAGGGACTAGGGTATGCAGTAACATCACAGCTGAGGCCTGGCTTACTACTTCAATGCATGTTTGTACTTTTTTTTTTAATGGTATTGATGGCACTGACTTAAAATGGTAAATAAAAGAGATGATTGGAGTTATTCTATGAACTGTTACAACTGTTCACATTAAAGCCATGTTTATTTTCACTCTCGAGAGATGTGTTTTGTATGGGAGGGAAGGTGTAGGGGAACTGGGACACTTTCTTACTGCTTTACTTTGTTCTGTCCCCATTTGTTGTCAAAGGAATTCACGCACTGCTCTACACTGCCTTGCTTTGGAAGCCAGCTGTCAGACAGTAACAGTACAGCAGTCTCCAGCCATTTCTCAGCCTTCTACACTGTACATGGGCATAGTGCTTTTACTGGTAGAGTTATGATGGTGGGCAATACTGCTTACAGTAGAGATCAAAAGAGAGAAGCTAGCCTGTAAGCCTGGGTTTGAGTATCTTCCTCCCCCACCTTATCTCTCCCAGCCATTAGTGTTCCAGGCAGGTGCTCCAACTGAACTGAATTCGGAAGGCAGGCATCACTAACACTATTACACATATGTAAGACAAAGACTTCTTATCTTAGCCTGACACTAAGTAGCTCTTTGTAGGTCCCAGGGCTGTACTCCATCAGCTGTAACGCACCAGGGTTTGAAACAACACCTCCCCAGGGGGCATGCCTTGCTTCATTCACTCCACTCCTCTAAACACCATAGCTCCATTGATCCTGCAACCACCATTTCCCCAAGCTGTTTCTTAGCAAGCTAAGTGTGATGGATTTCAGGGTGGGGAAGCACAGGCCAGCAGTACACAGATAAGCAGAGGAAGGCCTCAGAATAGAGGAGGAACTGTCTGCTCGTAGTTAAGGGCTATCCTTTTAACAGCCCTGCTGTTATCAGGGCTGGCAGGTACCTGCACTGTTCAACTACAATTCATTACACTACCTCTAAGCAGCAGCATTCACCATCTCTTTCCCCTCTAAACGCAGCAATGCTTTTTTCCTACCTTATCTCTAACTTTCCCCAGTGAAGCGCAATACCACCAGATAGACACAGACCAAGCACAGCAACAAGATACCATGCTTCAAGCCCAGGGCCACTTCTGTTCTTATCTCCTGCTGTTCCAGGAATGGTGCTGCTGTCTGCACAAGATGCTTCCCAGGCATGCAAACGTATTGCTATCCGCATGAGCGGTTGGAGAGTGCCCGTCACAGAGGCACACCTTCATCCACCCCTTTCAAAAGCCACAGCAACTATTCCAAACTAGACTCCAGACTCACACATGTGTTGCTTCTCATGCCTCAACTTGCTAAAGCCTCAGACTTCCTTAATGAGGTCGGCCACGGAGCTACTCTGAAAACTTTCCAGTGTTCTCCATATCTCGCTACGCGGGGATCCAAACAGCAAGTTTACCTTTTCAGGTAAAGGTTTTAAAGATCCTGGCCTTTGTTCCCATCCTTTCTTAAGCTGTTCCATACTCTGCCTCTTCCTGGGTCCCTACTCCGAATTCCCTCAAGCTTTACAGCTGCCTTCTTGAGCCAAGACATCTAGCACTGTCAGTGGTGTCACAGGCACATCTGGGCTGTTACACCTGAAAGACCATTTCAAATTCAAACTAGGCAGCAGCAGAATGCACTTTACCCATACAACTCCATTCCAGCTCCTTGTATGCATTACTACTATTCAATTTACATTTTTTTTCCTCTAGAGACCAAGCATAAGAGCTTCCAGCCAGTTACACATTGGGAAAAATAACTAAGAGGAAAGTCCTGTGTATTAGCTAGATTTGTCCTTCATAAGCATCTCACTGACAAGGAAGTGTCTAAGTAGTGCACAGTTCAGGCTGGAGCATCCTCTGAGGAAAAGAAATACTTAAGGAGCTCAGAGAAGAAAAGCCCCAGGAAAGAGTCCCAGCTGAGCAGAACATACGCCATGGAAAAGCAAAAGTATAAGTGCTTCTATTAAAATGCTGGAAGGAAAACAAGAGGTAGGAGGGATGAATCAGCAGCGAGTTGAAGCGAGGATACGATACAACACAGAACAAAGACCCGAGACAGCAGCACCAGCACACAGGTTGGATAGAAAGGTAGGTTGTGCTGATGGAGGTGTGCTCCTATACGCTAAAGGAAGCGGTCAAATAAGGTCAAATACACTGACACCCCCAGGTACCAAGGAGCCTCTAGGGAATGAAATTCCATTCCTAAATAGGAAGAGCAGAGCATTAAGGGCAGGACGACTATAACAACTGCAGTGTGCTCCAGAAGAGGTTGAGAGCAGAAAACAGTAATAACAGGTTTCAGCAACGCCCGTGAGCAGAGAGTGTCACAGTGGGGCACAGTGCAGTTATCAGGGTTTTCGGGCCCATCAGCAACTCCTCAAAACTGGCCAGGAAAACACATGGGAGAAGCAGCTTTTGATTTACAGATTTTGATCCACAGTATCTCAAGCTGGGTTTCAGGCACCAGAGCCAAGCACAGTGTGGTGACCAGCAGAAAGTACTCAGTCCCCGTACCCCTGCAAGCATACAAGCTCTATTACAAAAGGAAAGCTATAGGAAGATGAAGCCTTTTAAAAGAAAATTAAAAGGGAGATAACTAGAAAGGATGAAGTCCAAGTGGATGGTGTGAAATTTCCTTAAAGCCACCCCCTTAGAGTGGAAGGATCAGGAGAGCTGTTGGTCAGCAGTTGGTTCATTTAATCCTACATGATGCTTCCAGTCCCTGAGTCAGCTCTCAGGACTGCCATCCTTCCAGCATCACAAGCTTCAAGCACTAATTACAGCAGCTTGGCCAAAGTGTACCCCTCCACCTGCATGAAACCAAGACACAGGATTTGCTGCCTTTCTGCAAAGGAAACTAACCCATACTTAGGGGGTGGAAGCATCAGTTCTTTATTAGTGTCAGCTACAGGAACAAATAAAACTACAGAACCCAATAAATTCACTAAAAGGATGATTCATCTGCACTTGCCATTTTCTGGGCAACTGGACCAGGCTGGGTTCCACATTACATTTCACAAGACACTTTCAGAAGAGAAGAGAAATAACCAGGGAATTTTTATACAGGTGCAGGGAGGAAGCAGCAAGGTTTACAATACACACAAGAAAACAATGGGGCATTGAAGACAAACCAGGGTCACTATTACAGGCACAATTCCAAAAGCATGGCGAGGTGGCTGCTGCTGTTCTTCAAAGACCATGTTTTCAGGGCTCGCTCCCAATCCTAGAGTCTACAAAAAACACAGAGAACCCACATATGCAATTTTCAACCTCTAGAAAAACAATTTAATCCAGACAAGAATTCACAGGTCACCTCCGAACTTGGATTAACACACAGTTTCCTTGTGATCACAAATTAAGAAAACATCATCTTCAAAGGGGTACGTGAGTCTGAACTGCTTGCTAATGAGTCTGTCCCACGCTCAGCAGCAGGGTTGACTCTCCTGATCAATCCCACGCAGGAGCTCCAACATTTTTAAAGCATATCTGCTTACAAGGTTCTGCAACGACAGGGGGAAATCCTAGGAGAGGTTGTGCCAGTCCCCACTGGGCACACAGAAAAGCAAAATCCTTCCCTGTCTTCCTTCCTGGTAGCACAGTTGTTGCTCTCATGAACACAGGGGAAAAGACAACCACAGAACTGTGTCATTGCAGTACGATTAAGTCTGGAAAATGGGGGACGAACCTCATGATTTAAGAAGCAGAGTATTACAGTCAAATATTCTTACATTGCTCAACAAGCCTCACACTTGGTCTGGACAAGAAGCCCAATCCCCAGCTTCAGAGTCATAAACCACAGAGCTCGAGCACGGGCCAGCTCCTGCGGCTGCCTCCGTACCTACCCCGGCTCACTGCAGGAACGCCGCCGCCGCGCTGCCCTTATGTGACGTCTCGGTGGCCTGGTGCGCTTGGAGAACAGCGACAGCTTCCTCGATCTGTCCAGAGAGCACAAGGTGGGGAAAAGTGGAGTTGCTCCGACATAGGAGCGCACGGCACAAGAACTGCAGTGCTCCAGGTCCCAACGCGGCCCCCGCACAAGCCCCACTTCCAGGAGGTAAAGGGCTTAATAAAAACAACAATAATAAATTCAAGTCTGCTGCTTCTGCTAGAAGATGGGTCAGCCCACAGACCTCTTCTGTCTCCTCCCTAGGGAAATGGGGCATTTCTCCTTTTCCGTAGGAGTCACAAGTGGCCAGAGCAAACAAACTTCTCCATAGGTGAAGCTCCCTGTCACCACCCAGCAGAGCCCAGGCTCCTCCAAAAAAATGGCAACAGAACGGTGAGAGTGAATCCTGCCTCCAAGCAGCAGCACGGAGATGCAGTTCATTCCTTGCGACTGTTTTGATGGGAACCAGAAGCTAAACGTTCACCAGGATTAAAAACAAAACTAAGTAAAGAGCATTTCCCCATTTCATTCCGGGGAGCGACGCCCACCCTGCTCCCCCCACCTCGCTTCCTATCCACCTCCAAACCACCCCTAGAGCTTGGCCATGCTTCCAGAGAGCTGCTCTGGGTTTCTCTTGCTGAAGGCAGGCAGGCGTGCTATCAGCCTGGGGCCCTTTCTGTTTCCCACTTTAAAGAGGCAGCTACTTTATCTTTCTATGGATATCAAAGTCCTCAGCCCACCTTCTGGGCCGCAGCCATCTTCCCTCATTTAGTGTTCGCAGCAGCGGGTACCTTGCCCTTTGGGACACGATTTACTTGGGCACAGAGTGCCCCTACCTTGGAGCGCAGGGAGTCGGGGGACTCCAGGAGGAGCAGCAGCTCCGAGTTGTCAATCTCCAGCAGCATCCCCGTGATCTTGCCAGCCAGCGAGGCGTGCATCGCGTGGATCAGAGGGTAGAGGCGCTCACCTGCTCCGAGCACCAGGAAGGACATCAGCAAGCACTACGCAAGACCTCCAGCGGTTTCAAACCCAGTGCAAGACCCCCTGCCCTCCCAGCTCTGTGCTCCCCTCTTCCCTCCCCAAATTACTCTGCTCCCAGCCCTCTCCTGTGCAAGGAGGGTTTTGGCACAAGGAGGGAAGCTGTTGGGTGAAGTCAGACAGCAGCAGGCACCCACCGTGGGATTTGGACAGCGCAGGCGGAATGGAGCTCTGCCTCTGCTACAGAGCCTTGCCAGATGCCATCTCACTGCCAGGCAGCTAATGCAGACAGGGAGGGGGTTTGCTGCTTCCATATCCTTCCAGCACAGCCTGGATTTATTTTTTTTTATTTTTTGTTTTTTAAAAAAGCAGCATAATATCAGAGCAATCCCACAGGGGCATTCTCCTAGCAGCTAAGTTTTCCCTGGTGCATGCAGGTCTGCCTGCCCGCACACGCAGTGGGACCTCCTCCAGCAGCAGCAGCAGGAACACCCACCTATCATTTGCTTCTGCTCCTGAGGAGGGGCTGCTGCAAGCATGGATGCCGTCAGCGGCTCCTGCCCCTGGACACGCACAGCAGGTTCTCCCACCTGGATGGAGAAATGCAAAGAGCAGCGATCAGGCTGGAAGCAACGCACGAGCTAACCGGTGTGCAGCAATGGTGCTGGTCCCCGGGTGCAGCGGGGCGATTCACCCTTCCAAGCTGCGGCTGCAATCTCTGGCACTGCCTGCTTACATCCCAGCGCCAGCTTTTAGGAAAACCAGAGCTAGGCATCACATCCATGCTGCTGCAGGACCCAGATCCGCAGCCCCAGGAAAGAAACCCATCGCCCTAGTTACAGCCAGAGCCGCGGGGACCCCACGGTGGGCACGGCCGTGCCGTGGCCAGGAGCTACCTGCTGAGCCCCGGGCGGCACGCTCCCCATCGGCTGGATGTTCCTCACGGCCGGGGAGTACTTGTACTGCGGGGCACCCCGCGGCAGGGTGGGCGAGGAGGGCACCCGGGCGCTGACCGTCTGCGTCCCTATGTTGGCTGCGACAGGGAGGGAAGAGCCGGTTAAACACACGCCCGCACCCGGCTGAACCCCGCTACGGGCTCAAACAGCCCCCGGGATAAAGGCAGCATCCCCAGGATGGGCACTGCCCTCCTGCCCACTGCTCTGCGCAGAGGGCAGGAGAGCTGGCGAAGGCGCCCATGCCTCGTCCGCCCAGAGACCCGTTTGTCAGGCCACAGCTCCAGGCAGCCCTGGCACGGGCGCGTTTTACTGGAGTCAGCCTCGGCAGCAGCTCAGCTGGAGCAGGTGACAACCTCTGCTTCAGCCTGAGCACCGAGCCACGGCTGCACCAGAACCTTTAACGAACGTACGCCAGGAACAGCATCCAGCAAGACCAATCTGCATATCAGAGACCTGTCCCTTTACCCGAAAGGCCACAACCTTCCCCAAAACTTACGCAGTTCTTCACTACACACGCTGCTCCAGTCCCATCACCGCCCAAACTCCCCCACGAGCAATCACACTACCCCACGCGCCTTCAGGGGCGGACAGCTTGCAGCCAGCCCCCTTGCTGACGCACACCCACGGCGGCGGGGCCCAAGCCAGGTCCCCGCTGCACTCACCCACTCTCTGGGCCTGGGGGGGCACGCGAGGCACTTGGGTGGACGCCTGTCTCATGGTGCTGATGTTGGACAGCAGGCGCCGGGGCTGCGCGGCAGCTCTCAGGATGGGGGTGGCTGCAGGATACGCTGCTGTAGAGATGGAGCGCAATTAGTGAGGTTTCCTGGTGGAAAAGCGTCTGGAAGGAGATGCGCTGGGAAGCGGCTGTGGCTGGGGAAAGCCTCTGTGGTCAACCTGAGCCCCAGTGCCTGTCACCAGTGAGCCCTGCACCAAGACACTGAGTGCTTCTCCAGCGCTTCCCAGCTGACACCAAGCGCCCACGGGGACAGACGGACGCACTCACGGGGAGGCCGGGAGGGCTGCGCACTCCAGCGAGTGGCGGGACGGACGGGGACAACTGGGCTGGGGCTGTAGAAAGTAGCTCTGGTTTGTGGCTATGGAAGGAGAACACGTTATCCAAGGTGATCCGGGAGCTGATCCACGTCGGATCAGCACAAAGCACCTCAGCAGCCACCACAGACAGGGGAGCCAAAACCAAGCTCTGCAGCACGCCAAAGCATGTTAAAGGTATGCTACCAGTCCTGCCACCTGCATTTCCTCCAGCACATCCACTGATCTCCTCCCCATGAGCTTTTACACCCCTCTAACCCTTCTCCCTCTCCTCATTTCATTAGGGGATTTTCTCGACACTTGAACCCTTCCACCAAACTTCTCCTTGGCAGTCCACCTAGGAGGAACGGCCGGTGGCTACCAAATACCCAGCCCATTGCCAGAGCACCTCGAGCCAGCCTTTCTGCAAGTCCCGCCGCTGACTCGGCAGCTGGGCACCACCACCGGCCAGCAGGCACAGGGGTCTGTGCAGAACGGAGATGTGCTCCTGGACCCCACTGCCCAACCCCACCTCCTCCAGCCCACAGATTCGGGTCCTCATGCAAGGCTGTCACTGAAGGACGGGAGCGGGGACTCACCTGAGGGATGGGGGGTAGGAAGTACCCCGGGGGGGGCTGGAAGGAGCCAAGGAGAGGGCCAGGCAGGGCCCTCATGGTAGCTAATCGCTGCATGTACTGGTTGGTGAGAATTGCTTTCCGCTCCTCTTTCCTTTGTGCGAGCGCGACGTAGAGAGGCTTAGTGCTGACGATCCGTCCGTTCATTTCGGTCACGGCCTTGGTAGCCTCTTCTGGGGAGGAAAAACATACAAAGCCAAACCCTTTGCTGTGGCCACCCTCTGTCATCACCTAAAATTGGATTAGAACAACACAGCTAAGTCCACAGATCGACATGGCCACCCACAAAGCACAGCGCGGTCGGGGCCCCCCCGGCCAGGTGACAGCGGGACCCGGGGCACCCCATGGCACCCACGCCCAGGGGGGGATGGGTCAGCACAGGGTGCTCCTGCGGCTGGGCTGCACTGACAAGGACAGGTTATCCCAGGGACGGGGAGGATGTGCTTGGGTGAAACCCACAGGTTTGTTAAATGCCGAGGTCAGAGTCCAGGCCAGCCCGAGATCTGAGACCTGTGACCTTCCACAGGGTCTGTGCACAAGCCCTGCAGGACCCAGCAGTGCTCCAGCATCTGATGCTTGCTCACGAGCAAGCAAGGGTTGCATCAATGTCACGCTGGTCCTGGACCACGTGAGCAGCTGTGCAGTATTGAAAATGATGTGGTTTTAAAGTGCCATATCCTGCACTTCACTGGGGCTGGGATAACTCAGCGCAGCTACAAAATACTTGCTGAATCAGTAAGTGTTGGATACAAGTGACACGTCCTTCATGCTGGGCTTGAGATACAAGCCATCAGCAGGGAGCTATAACTCAACAGGACGACCGTCCTGACCCCTTTCAAAGGGCCAAGCATGCTGGCCAGCCGAGCCCAGGGGCCCTGGCCCCTCACCTTGGCGCTGGTGATGGTGCCGTAGGGAGAGAACTCCTTCCTCAGCCGCTCGTCATCTATCCCATCATCCAGGTTCTTCACGTACAGGTTGACCCCCTGCAAATGGTCAGAAAAGCAGCTTGACCTCCTCCCAGCAGTACACCGGGCTTCCATGATTTACAGCAGCTTTTAAAGCTGATGTTTCAGCAGCAACTTAGCCAGAAGGTGGGACAGCCCAAAAATATTCCAGTGAAATCAGTGACCTGAAGAGGAGACAGGACCGTGCACACGCTTTGCTTGCAGGGCAGATGCCCCGAGCAAAGCAGGCACCCAGATCACTGCTACAAAGTTGCTCCAAGAACTCAAGAAGCCTCCTAATTTCCAGACTAATATTTTAGTTCTGGAAAAAAAAGCAGACCTGTTTGTTCACCTGCCAGCAGTACCCCAGGCTTAGATCTCTTCTCTTTGCTGATACTGCTTCCCTGGGCGTTAGGGGACGGTGACTGCATCCCTGTGTGGACTCGTATCGCAGAAGGGCATGCCCGCGGTGCGAGCCCGCAGGACGGGGTGCCCGGCTCCCCCCTTACCTGGTACCTGCTCACTCGCTCCTGCTTGATCTGCTCAAATTTCCGTTTCAGCTCGCTCTGCCGCTCCAGACGCTTCTGTGCTCGGCCCACATACACCATCCGCCCGTTGATCTCCTTTCCGTTCATGTCGGCCACGGCCTGCCAGCAGAGGGCACGGCTCTGAGCACCACAGACCTCAGCCCACTCCCCACCACCGCCCCGGCACAGCCCAACGGCAAGCACAGACCTCCCCAGGCGAGCGCAGGGCAGGGGCTTTGCTCTCACAGACCCCCCAGCAAGGGCTGCTCACACGGGCGCTGCCCACCCAGGCACCCACGCCAGCAGGGACATCAGGTTCCCACCCGAGGACGGGGGGGTGACAGCAGACAGGCAGCCGAGCTGCCCACTGACTCCCCATAGCGAGGAGCTGCTTGCCTTCTGGGCTTCTTCGTGCTTCTCGAAGTTCACAAACCCAAAGCCCTTTGAGCGGCCGGTGCTGTCCATCATGACTTTGACGCTCAGCGTCTTTCCTGCAAGAGGGAAGGAGAGCATCGCTCTGAAGTAGGGTGCCCACCCAGTGCACGGGAGCAAGCAAAGCCACCACGAGACACCAGCGCAGCGAGGAGACCAGGAGGCTGGGGCAGTGGGGAAGAGCCAAGCGGCAGGAGAAACTGCCGGACCCCTGCTGTGATGCGGGAACCGGAGGCTGCGGGGCGGCCAGGACGATCCCTCCCACCCAGAAGGCTGCTCTCACTGCCGCTGGCTTTTCAGGTTCTGTGGCCAGAAGTTCTCATCTCTTAATATATGAACACATACATTGGGCTCATATGAAGGGCTGATTAGCTGAGCTAGCACTGGCCGAGCACGGACACTACGTGACTTGGCACATCACTAAGCCCTGTTGCAAGAGGCATCCTCCAGTAATGGGCTGAACTGGGAAAGCCGCTTTTGCTTTAAATTCAGACTCAATGTCTCTTATTCCCACGGCTCCTATAACCAGACAGCATGCTGCTTTCAAAACAATTTCAAAAATGAACAAACCTGCAAAACTTACGCAAGGAAGTTTAAAAAAAGAAAAAACACCAACACTTTTTGGGGGGAAGCGCACCTAATAATATCCTCTACCATTACAGGAAAGTGCATGTAGCATCCTGACAATTCAAGTCACTGAAGTCCTTTGGCCGCACAGCGTTTAAGCAAAGCTGATCACAACAAGAGAAGGGCTCTGTATTTCACCCAAGCACTCTCCCCATCTTCTTTGGGGTTGCCCCAGCTCCAGTTTACTAGACATTCAGATATTTTGCTTCGACAACCATACTCACCAAACTTGGAGAATATTTCCCGCAGTCTGTCATCATCCATGTCATCCCCAAAGTTTTTGATGTAGACGTTTGTGAACTCCGTTGCCCTAGCCCCAAACTCTGCCTCGCGCTCTTTGCGGGATTTAAAGTGGCCAACAAATCTGCAGGAAGCAAGCAAAGGACCATGAAACCCTCCACATCCTCTGCAGAGGGAAAACAGACATCTGTCTTGGTACAGGCCAGGAGAGACCCTTATACTTCAGGCACTGCTTTGGTCACCGGCAAGCCACCAAGTGTTTCACACCCAGCACCTTCAGCGTGTCCCACCCAGACCCCAGGGCACCACCGACACAGGGTGAGCACTACTTCAGGCTGCAGCCCTGCCCTGGGCACGGCCAGGGGTGTCACCCCAAAGGACGCCCAAGGATGCCACCACGCTTCAGCTCTCTTCCTCTGAGGTATCCCCATGCCCTCTGGGCAGCCACTTGCCTCCGCAGAAAGGGACGTATGGAAGCAGCCTGCAAGACCTGAGGTGATGCAGTGTCAGCAGAGAGCTAGAGAAGAACAAAACCTCTTCCTGCCCCAGATTATCTGACCCTGATAGCAGAGATCGAGGACCAGCCCTGCTTTGTGGGCATTCATTACACTGCCTCAGCAATAAAACACAGCCTCGCGTCAGATTCAACAACTCCAAACCGCTACCACATTTCCATCCGCATGGACTGCGAATGACTCACGGCTCTGAAAGCAGAGCTGTATCGCTCAGCCGGGAAGGGTAGAGAGGAGACACAGACAGCTGGAGGCAGCAGCCTGAGCAGGGTACACGTTTGCTCGCAAGCACGCACGAAGCCAACGGAGGAGTGCCAAGGCAGACCCAGGGACGCTCCTCCTCGCCTGCACTTACACCTTGCGGTCGTTGAGCAGCATCCCATTCATGGTCTCGATGGCTCGAGTCGCGGCCTCATGAGTCTCGAAGTGAACAAAGCCATAACCACGGGAGCCGTTTTCATCACAGACCACCTACAACAGCAGAGCACGGGGAAGAAAAAATAAAAAGACAAAACCCACAGACGCTAGTTTTCTGCATGCTTGCAAGTCTCACCAAAACCCACGCTCATTTCCCAGGGGCATTGATCCTCCCCGATATCCTGATCCCGCAGCGGCAGAGCTGTATTCAGGTGCTCGCAGGCGGCAGGTCAGGGACCAGGAGGAAGACAGAGAGGGGGTGTGGGAAGAAAAAGCCCCCCTGTTCCCAGGGGGGACACAGGACCTTCTGGCTTCCATCCAAGCAAAGGGTGGGAATTCAAAGGGAACTTAGGAAGCGAAACAAGGAAGTGAACTTCAGCTGGTTGGAACGCACCGCGAAGAATTTGGGGAAGCTCTGCAACAAGTCCCCTTCTCCGCAGCGCACTGACGGGCACGTACCTTGCAGGACAGGATGTTCCCGAAGGCTGAGAACGTGTCGTACAGGGCTTTGTTATCAATGGAGTCATCCAGATTCTTGATAAAGACGTTTCCAACCCCCGACTTCCTGAGCCCAGGGTCTCGCTGGGACCACATGATTCGGATGGGCCGGCCTTTGATCACTTCAAAGTTCATGGTGTCCAGGGCTCGCTCAGCTGGCAAAGAAGTGAATGCAAAAGGAAGAGAGGACCATCGCACAGACGGACCCCCTTCCACATCCTACAGCACACGAGACAGGCACAGGAATCGGGACACTGCCGGGCACTTCATTAAGCTAAACGAGGCAGGCAGCCTCGGCCCTTTCCAGAAGCACCTGGCAGCACAGCATTCATTTCGCTGCAAGCTCAAGTTTGGCAGATGCCCAAGTCATTTACTGAGGAACAACTCTGGTCTCCAGGGCAACTAACCCAACGCCTTCCCATCGCCAGCGCCTCGCTCCAAAATAAGGTGCCTTTTGGGTAATTCTGCCATTCCCTGCTGCATTGCTGCGGTCAGCGAGGCGAGACGGCCCCGCCTGCCAGCAGGGGTGTCAGGAGGGGGACCTCGCTCCTCCTTGGCATGAGGCAGCGCGCAGCCAGCTGCCCCAGGAAAGGGCAGAACGGGTTTTGGTGCCCTTCTCCATGAGCTCAGAGGGGGGAGACTCTTGCAAGTCCCCTTCCTCCCCCCGCACAAACCCAAAGCCCAGCTGCTGCACCACCTCCCAGTCCCTGAGCAGACGTGGGACAGGTCACCGTCCCAGCCACAGATGGAGAGAGCGCAGACTGGGATTAACCGCAACCCAAACCCAGCATTAGCAGGCAGTAGCAGCCCTCACGGCTGACGCACCCGCTCAAACAACTGCTGTCCCCACTCCTCTTGCACCACCCCAAGCCCCAGGCGTGGGGCAGCTCCTCGGGGCCACGTTACACGGAGCTTACCATCCGCCGGCTGCTGGAAGTTTATGTAGGCGTAGCCCAGCGATCGGCGCGTGGCAACGTCCCGACAGACTCGGATGGACATGATGGGCCCGGCAGGAGAGAACTTCTCGTAGAGCATGGCTTCGGTCACATCCGGATGGAGGTCCCCCACGTAGAGAGAGGCTAACGGATAGCCGGGGCCGCTGGCGTTCATGGTCAACCACAAAGCTCAGCTGAGGAGGGAGACAGACCCGAGATGCAGAGCATGGGTTTCAGAGCGCATGCAGCAGCCACTGACCCAAGCCGGAGACGGCCCCGCTGCGGAGTTGGGAGCTGTGCCCCTTCCACCAGGGAAGGCAGCACCGGGAGTACCCCAAGGATGCTGCAGATCCCAGGTTTTTCATGGATATTGCAGCATTGGTGGAAAAGCCAAGCTGATGCCATCAGCACACACGCATCACAGCCCCCAAAACGCAACACATCGCGACGCAGGTTTGGGCCTTTCACTGCTTGAGTGCCAAGAGGAACAAGATGGAGTTTCATTCCTCAGGAAGGAAACAGCCCTTCCCCACCAGTGACCTCCATTTTAGCTCCTGCCGAGGAGGCCCCCAAAGCAGGAAACCGCACTGTTTTCAGCTGGGTATGAAGCTGTGCATGGAGACATCGGTCACCACTTGGGACCCCCCGGAAAACAGAAGTGCAGTTCCCACCCTGAGAAGTCAGAGCCCACCTTTGGGGCTCCTACCTTACAGCTCAAAAGCCCCCAGAGAGTTTTTAAAATACCCGCAAAAGAAACGCACGCAGGCAGGGGAGCTGCGCCGAGCCATTCCTCGGTCACAGCAGGCCACAACCGGGGGCTGACCGCGGAAGAGCCGCGCGGCGGCCGCGGACCCCCGCTCCCTGGGCCAGCCCGAGTCCTCCCGCAGCCGGGATGAGCCCCCCGGGCCCCACGGCAGCGCCGAGCGCTGAACCGACGCCGGCGGGGGAGCAGACGCAGCACTTGGTTGCCGGCGGCGGGGCGGAGAGCGAGGGAAGGGAGGCGGGAAGGGGGCGGCGGGACCCGGCGGCT
>VXAL01007254.1:135024-149906 GCA_013399475.1 Chauna torquata | reverse complement strand
GGTGCCGCCCCCCACCCGCTTTAGGAAGTCACCTGCACGTTCTCGTAGGTCATTCCCTGACGGTAAGGGACACGAAATACGAAGATAAGAAATCCAGGCAGGAGCAGGCAAGATAGGCACAGCTCAGTACAAGTCCCTCGCCATTAGACACTCGTGGACTCCCCTCCACAGCAAGCTCCCTCAACACCCCACAGAGACCCACGCATACAGAGCGTGGTCGGTACCACCGCTTCTGCCTGGATGACACGTGAGTGTTGTCACTTCATCCACAGAGCCCACGTCCAGCTGTGCTGGACAGAGTGCTCTGTTTATGAGGGGCGATGGCTTGTCATTGAACAACTTGCAGAGCAGCTGGAACACCGGATGAAAAAGCACGGGAGGAGCGTGCGAGGCA
This sequence comes from Chauna torquata, assembly GCA_013399475.1. NCBI lineage: Eukaryota > Metazoa > Chordata > Aves > Anseriformes > Anhimidae > Chauna > Chauna torquata. The sequence goes on along the minus strand of VXAL01007254.1, from coordinate 149,512 downwards.
GTCCCGCCAGCAGCCGCCCCAGTGCGCAGTTCGCAGAGCTTTGCTGGGGCCGTGACGAGCATCTCCGTGTTTCAGCTGGACTCGTGCTCACGGCCACGCTGCCTCTGCTCCCGCACTTTGAAGAGGGGAATTAGTGCAGCAGGGCAAGTGTCTCGTGCTGACTTCAGCTGAGCAGGTCTGCTGGATTTCATGAAAAAAGGCAATTCCTTTGCTGCCATGGACTCCTTGAACACCGCTCAGCAGACTCCCAGCGCCTCACGCATCAGCCAGCCCCCAGTCTGCACACACCACACAGCACTACGGTCCCACACAGTTAAAGCCAAACTAATCCAGAGGTGCTTGCTCAGGTCTACCCCATCCCATGTTCTCCTTCAGTGCCCAGAAGGGGTAAGCCACAGGAGGAGTCGGAGAGAACTAAAGTCTTCTGGTGGTGCCCACACTGAGCCACCTCACCCAGAGGTCAGATCAGCGTCAGTGCCAGGAACAAGAAGACACAGCAGCACCAAATTGATCAGTTTAAACATGCGGAGTACACCCAGACTGTTACTGTGGCTGAGCCGGCAGGAGTGCCCCTTCCCCAACAGATATAATTACTTTAAAAATACTCTTGAACTCCTCACTACTGCAGACCAGTCTGCCTGAGATTATCATTACCCCTAAACAAAAAAGGGTAGGAGATGTTATCTGAAAGAACCAGGGCAGGACAAACTCTCTACAAACAGGAGCAGCTAGCAAGACCCAGGATTTTTCCTTTCGGGAGCTGACAATGTCATTAGCATGGGTCAGAGGTTGGGACAACTATAAAATTGTGTAAGAGTACATACAACTACAAATGCTGAAGAAAATGACAAAGCAGTAATAAGTACAGATATAAATGGAGGGCGAATCATAGGACAGATTAGTGCTTGATCAGCAGCTCATTATGTTTTGGCATAATGCCTTTGCAGTGGTCAAACAAAAGAAGCTGAGTGGCATTATCCACAGCACACACTCCTGTACCACCTCACTGCATGAGTGAGAGAGGCTCTCAGAATAGGCAGGACATTTGCTCGAGCCCCAGCCAACCTCCTCAGCACTCTTGGCATGACTGGTATCAACTAGCCGGACCATTGCCATTCATTTCTTCACGCGCTGCTTCCAGGAAGACACCTCCGCTGTGCGTTTGCACTCGGTATTACTGCTTTTGTACACCACCAGCTGAGAACAGCGGAGTTAACTAGAGCATATGCAGGTTATAATTCACCAGTGCAACGGGGTACGCAAGCAGATGATTGTTGGAGGCCCAGCTGGAAAGCTAACCCTGCATTCAGAAGTATGCATTTAAAAGTTTCCCTGAGGAAAAAGCTTTATACATAATGGGCCAACAGCAGCAGCAAGCGCCGTAACAGACTTTTCTCATGTACGGTGTGTTCACTCACACAATATGCAATGACTCATGGCAAATTAAATAGGTATTTATAGTTGCATTTCTTTTTTAAGTCCTGCACTGACTATACAAGTATGACCTCAATATAAACGAAGAGAAGCAGTGTTCTCTACTACAAATCTGGGAGGGTGAAGGGGAAAACTCTCTCTGCGAAAGAATGAGTAATTAAGTATTAGTACCCTTTGGAAACCACAAATCAACTCACACAATCCAAGATCTGAGAATTTAATTAAAGGAAGTGGTGATTCTACTACCACAAGTGTTTTTGCCGCAAGGATGGCAAAGATAACAGACACGAACAACTGATAAAATTTTTTTTTATTATTCACTTTTGAATTCTTTTACACTTTCCTGATTATTTTGTGTAAGGTGAAACTAGAACTGTTTAAAAGACATACACAAATCTAGTACATCAATAACCAGGTTTTTCTTTTTGCTATACTATTCTCACAACCACGTGTGTGCTAGGCAATATAACCGTCACAGAAGCAAACTTTAGGCAGAATACTGGTCAGTAAAAACAAAGCGAAAAGAGCTACCAGATATACAGACAGGCTCGGTTCCACATTCACTACTGCATTTATCAAGCGCCAAGTATTAACTGCACAATTTGTTCAGCTAGTAGAGGGGAGTTTTAAAATCAGTGCATGAAATTCTCTCTTCAGCAGACAGATGGACAGACAAACAGATGGATCCTATACCTAAGTGGAATGTGAAGGCAGGGGGGATGATATCGCGAGACTGATAGGTGACTATTCCTAATCTTTTCCACTGCATTATTCACGCAACTCTTATTAGGTTTTATTTAATGGGAAATGTTTGAAACATAACTAGGTGAGGACATTGGGAGCTCAAATATTACAAGTTACAAGCATTACAAATGTGTAAGGTCTGCATTCCAGTACAATACATGGGAAATCCTGAATATTTGAGCCAGATCTTGGTATTACCAAGAAAATGGCAGATGAGCTGAAGACTGCAACAGCACTGGCAGCTCTCAAACATCCAAGACAGAAACCTGTCCTCTAGCAGACTCAGGTCTCACCTACCATCCTGACATCACCCACAATCAAAGAAAGGATGATGCATACATGTGTGGGAATCCAAAAATTGTTTTCATGGAGTTTAAGCAGGTGAAAGGGTCAAGGATGAACAGAGTCCAATGGGAGAAAAACTTCTATAAAAGCAAACTTAAAGACGGCTCAGTGGAATACTTAAAAGGCTTTCAAGATAAATTCAAAATGGGAATACCATGGAGATTTCAATTCACCCAAGAGTAAAATAATACAAAAGTGGCAGATCACTTTATGGTATCATCCAAACTAATAAGGCCATTCAAAAAATTGAATCTTCTCCTATTGCAAGTCCATGGTAGTGAACCAAGAATTCTCACTACTGAAGAATATCTAAGGTATAATTAAGTTATTGCTGTGGGAAGGGGCTTAGTCATGCATGTTGTATGAGCATGAAACCACTTTTAGAAGTCAAATCCCAGTTATCTGCCAGTGTAAAGAGTTTGGAACTCAAGCTGCTAACTCCTCCATCACCCTCCTCCCCGAAACAAACCCAATCCCCAGAAAGACAGGATTGATAAAGTAAGCTTTTGACTGAAAGCGGTGCCTCAGACTTGGTTAAAAATGTCTACAGAGTGTGCCTGTTAAACTAACTCATAGCAGTGTGTCACTAACTGGAATGCCATACATTGGATTGTTTTCCTTCCATGCCCCAGTGTCACAATAGAATCTCTATAACTTTCTGTACAACTTTACAACAGAATTGTACTTCGACTGTTTTGGTGCCAAATTATGCTTGCCATTGTTACATAATTGATGTCTACTTTTCCACCAATAACAGTTTTGTAAAGTCAATTGCAATCACAAAACCCATAATCACAGTGTTCAGTTAAAAATATAAACATGGTAATCATAACTGTAAATGTTCATAATAGGAAAATTCGGAATGCCATTATAATAACCGACCTCCATTTTAAGTACACAAAACACCAACCAACCGCTTTTACCCCACAGACAGTTTTTGCTACGTTGAGGTTGTGAAAGTCGATGTACTATTCTTTTTGCTTGTCGCACAAAGGGATATATGTGTAGGATACAGGGTGACATTGAACATATAGTGAAGCGTGACAGCCATTAGTTCTCTCCCTCCCCAGCATCCCCTTCATCTCCCTGGTTTTCCGACGTCCATAGCTGTAAGAAAATACAAACATGTTTATGCTGAAAGCACACAGTTAATTACAACTGTCAGGAAAGGAAAGATGGCGTAATTCGCAGTAGCTGTGCAATTTTCTCAGCTAAGAGTAATAGAGAATTGAACTTAGTCAAAATAAAGAATGAACTAGAAAAAGGGTAGAGGATTACAAGTAAAAAGCAAACAAATGTTTGCACACTGAACACAAAGAATCTGACTTGAGAACAGATGTACCACACTTTCTGTTACAAAAGGGCTGAGTTTGTTACAGTGGTTAACAATCTCTGATATAAACAAGCAAGTCTAACTGGTCTCGTTACAAAAACCAGTGCAGTTAATGCTTCAGAAAAGGTGTTTTTAATGGCACAGAACTACGTAAATCTTCAGAGGCTAAGTCCTACTTAGTGGAGTCCAGCAGCCTAAAGAAGTAACAGCACAGAATGCAGCGGTTTGCCCTGTGATACTTACAGTGAGGTTGTCCCTAAGCAGCTGCATGATGAGAGTGCTATCTTTGTAAGACTCTTCATTCAGCGTGTCCAGCTCTGCTATCGCTTCATCAAATGCCTAAAAACATGCAAGAAACTTTTACTCTGCTCTCTGAACTCATTTCTGCTTACATGGATCTTATAAGTTTGCCACAAAAGCTTTGTGATAAAAGCTTCTAGCATTTTTCTTTTCCACCAAGAGAAGAAAAGTAAACCAAAGGGAGCACCAGATCACTAGAAAAACAGTGGGAAAAGAGAAGTCTTCACAAAAGGGGCCAGATTAAGGCCAAGAACAACACTACTACCATGCCAATACCAAGTACTGAAGAGGCAAGCACACACTCTGCCATACTGACGAATGATTCACACAGCTCAAAGTCAGGTCTAAAAAGAACACAATAGCAATACTTTCATTAAAGACAAGGGCCTCAATGGTTTAAAGTGCCAGTGAAAAAGAAAGGTACCATTAATTTGATATGTATTATACACAAGTAAGAAATAAAATGGGAGACAAGGGTGGGGTTTTTTTTGTTTGTTTGTTTTTTTAAGACCGGAGTAGAATTCTTTTTGTTGTTTTGAATTTTTTTTTTCTTTCAAATCAGTACAGGAAATCAGGTATGTTTTAATAATAGAGATTAATAATGCCACTGCTCATCCATCTGTTACATGTGAAAGCACACAATGCAGGTCAGAGCTGAGAGCCATGATTAAGTATCCTTTCTCATTCACGTTTCAAGCAGATGTAAGCATAAAAAACCAGGAACAGCAGCAGTAATTTGCACAGCAAAACATTACTACTTGTTACAAAATATTGTTAAAGTGCATATTAACATGAAGATTCAGCTAACGCCGTATTATTCAAGTTACTACCAGGCAACTTTCACAGATGTAAAAAAACGACTCCATTTGAGAAGGCTCTAATCCTGTTGTTTTAGGGAGAAGGCTAAAACAGGAAATGACTAGCTGTTTGGCAAAAACCATCACACAAGTTCTTTTTGGTCTCTGGAGAGGGAGGCAGGCACACACACAGATGCACAATGACACTGTGACTACAGTCATGGCTCAAAAAGACAACACTTCATGTATTTGTTAAGTGCTCAAACTTAAACATTTCACATTAGAGTGTTTTCAAACTTGACACAAGTGCATTCTAAGAGAATTACATGGACATTAGAAGAGGCACTTGGTCTCCCCTTTCACTGGATCAACCGCACTGGCAAATTAACTTTACTTAAGGCTAAGCTAGTCCAGCTATGTTAACTAACTTACCTGAAAATATACTAAGATGACTACAGTTTAAACATGATCACATTTTCAAGGAATTTCATATGAGAAAGCATAGCCATCTACAAAGTGCTATTGTAACCACATAATTATCTCCTTAGCCTCCACAAAAATTGGTAATATGAGGAGTCTGCTTACCGTCTTTGCCAGATTACAGGCTTTTTCAGGAGAATTGAGTATCTCATAATAGAAGACAGAGAAATTGAGGGCCAAACCAAGTCGAATGGGGTGCGTTGGCTGCATCTCTTTCTTGCTAATTTCAAATGCCTCCTGGTAAGCTTGTTGAGAGTTTGCTACTGTTGCTGCAAGAAGTAATTACACTCATGTTAACGCACAGTACATCACTGTACTTCATGGGAGAAGCTATTATATTCTTGGTCTAGACTATCATGCCACTAGATATTCCTACAATTACAAATGCACAGAAGCTTCTTTCAATGATTTAGAGGTAAAAGCCTACCACTTGCTGAACTATTAAGGCAGAAATATTTGTTCAAATAAAGGTTTGAGCTACAGAAATTAAATTCATATAAATCCAGACAACACCATGTGGGGAAAAAGGTATCTAAACTACCTATTTAAATGCTCTTGAGAAGGAATCTTTTTAGCAGGCAGGCCATGAATTCTATATTTCAGTTTCAGGTTTCAGAAGAAAGACAACAGTCCCTTCCCTGGCTAATGGGTAACAATAAGATCCAGAATGGTGTCAAACTAAGCTTGCAAGCTACAGACCGGACTAGACACTCACCAAGAATTCAGACACAGTTCAGTGTTGCTTTAACACTTCAGGATTAATTGGCTTAGGACTCAGTAACCCAATATGCCATATCTGCATGCAGAGAGCGTGCAAATAGCAAAGACTTGTGAGCTGAATTCACAGTTTAAACAAGAGATGATAGCAACAAAGCATTTTCCATGAGAAAAAACATTCTCCTCCTCCATACTCCAGGAAAAGGATTTTACACAGCCAAATGTGCTTAAAAATCAATCACTGAAGTTGGGGGCTGCAAGCAGAATCTGACTGGTTTGATGAACATCTCTCAATCATTTCTATTAATTTCAGTGAAGTCTGTTTCCCTAAAAGTGACTTGCACTGCACTCATCTTCAGTACTATAAAGCAGTAGCAAAAAAGAAAGAAGTACTTCATATCAGGAGAAAAGGACACAAGTAATTTTTATACTTTATTCTGCCCAGCCCCCAGAAGAATGAGAGATTTCACCTCTACCTACTTTGCTTATTGTCCCCAGATGCCACCTCTGAGAGGTATCTGTAGTAATCGCCTTTCATTTTCAAATAGAAGACCTTGCTTTCTGGCTGTGTGGCATTGACAATAAGGTATTTATCCAGGAGTTCCTGAGAAAGGAAACATCACTTTTTTTTCCAAGTCGTAAAAATAACATCTGAAACAGAGCCTTCATTACAAAGGTAAACATGAACTGTTAGAACATTAACAAGGACTTACACATACTCATGTGTTAGTCACTTTGATGCTCCCTAAACTCAGAAAAAAATACTTTTATCCTAATCCCTGAAAAGCAGAAAACCTGCTACATTGAGTCTATTGACAATTTGCTCCTGCAGAACCTAATGGCTATCAGAGCTTCAGACTGCAAATATTTTTCTTGAAATATACTGAAGCAAACCTACATCCACAAGCAAGCTAACAAAGAGGAGCAGCTTGACATTAGCACAAATGCAGTCACTTTTCCTGCCACAAACTTGAATTCTGTACTATCACTGCAGGCCCCTGCAGGTCTAAATTTGTTTTCATGGTGATCACTAGCCAGCAGTTAGGGGTCTTCGACATTGCCTTGTTTACTTTTTTCTGTTTTTAAGAAATGCTACAGGAAAGAATCCAACAAATTCCTTAAAAACCAAGCTGGATGATTTAGGACCTCGAACTGGACTTAAATATGTGCTTATGCAAAATTATTTCCCTGCTACAGTGCTGCAGTATCTACAACCCTAATAAGATTCCTTCAGCCTCTCTGAAGAATGCTGCAGTACCAGCACTGTTATTTGTGCTGTTTGATTATTACCAGAACATCATTGCAGATATCCTGCAATTCAGCCTCAATTTTCTCACGATATTCTCTTCCCATCTGCTGTTTCTTCTCATTCCTCTCTGTTTTCTGCTCAATGCTGGAAATCACACGCCAGGATGAACGACGGGCACCAACCACATTCTTGTAGGCAACTGAGAGTAGATTCCTTTCTTCATTGGACAGTTCATGTCCTTGCTCAGTGACAGCCTTCATAGCAGCAGCCATGTCATCGTAACGCTCAGCCTGTTCAGCCAGTTTGGCTTTCTGTACCAACTCACTTTTATCCATGGCTATCCTGTAATTAGTGGGGAATAAAAAAAAATATTTCTTGATTATCTACGCAATAGAACTTAATGCTGATGGGTGAAGCAGAACTCACAGTCAGTAATAAGTGGGAAGTTTACCAACTGTAGTAAATATGAAGCTTTTTGTAAAAAAAACCTTCATTTGGCAAATAACAATTTACATATAGAAATTATACAAAATCACAACCCTGAAGACACGTAAGCATTATTCTTCATACTGCAGCAAAATTTTTTATCAGCATTAGGTTAAGCACATCAATATGTTCCCTATGTAAATCTCTCCCCATTCCCATCTTGGCCATGGCTCAGCCTGGGAGACATTCCATGTTCTAACGCAGAAACCAGCACTTTTTTTTTGTTCATTTTGGTTTTGCATTACTCTTCAACAGCAACTGCTTAAGAGCATTGAAGGACTGGACAGCTCCTCCTGACACCGTGGATCTTCCGCACACTGCAGGAGATGTTTCTGTGGGGTTAAATAAACCATACCCAGTACAGCTGTTGTTGTTGGCAACAATGGAAAATATATTCGTACTGTCCTGCTAGAATTTTTTTTTTTTCTAATACATGCATCAACATATATATATAATGGACAATTCTACACACGTAGAGTGGCTGCAACCTCAAGTTTCCAAGATCTTTTGAAAAACACTGACATTCACAAACACTGAATGGGATGTGGCCCACATGATAGTCACTAATGCAGAACCAATTGCTTGTATGGGAACAACTTGTTTATCACCTCTGATAATGCAATTTAGCAACTGAAGCCAGGAAAAACACATCACATGACCACTACCCCTCTGAAGAGCTTAAGCAATGAAAAATGAAGTTAGTAAAGAATGTGTCAGTGAGGCAGATTAAGTGTTGCTTGCTTCCACAAGACAACGCCAACATACAGCCAACTTGGCAATTGAACTAACAACATTGTATTTCATCACCTAGGCCCAGGTTCACGGGAAAACTTAAACAAGTTTCCTTGCTTTTATCAAAAAAATGGACTTCAATACCTCAAACTCTCAGGCGCCCCAGATTTACCAGTAAAGTTTCTCCAGGTATGTAAATCTGTATTTTCAGACAGACCCAGAACTGTCATTCTTGTTAGTACCAAGCAATAACATTCCTTACTCCCTGAAGTCCAATCAGGACTCTCACTGTCTAGATGAGAAGCTTTCAGCCTGAGACCTAAACAGCCTAAAAACAACTCTAAAAAAACAAGAAAAAGTAAATGAGAACAATAAGTTTACAATTGGCTTTCATAGGCTTCTCTTAATTAGGCAAGAGACTGCAACTATATAAACAATCAACAATACACCGGAGTGTATATATATGTATATAGTAAGACTAAGGAAATCATCAGACCATTTACGATTGAGACAACCCACTATATTTATAACTGGTGCATCTATCACACCTTGTAAACCATTCCCGCAATTCAGCACTAAATTTAGATTATGTGCTTGATGCGGGAAGTAATGGCATTTCTTTACCCACGAACATGTACAGAGCACACCTGAAGAACGCCTTTTATGTTACAAGAGCCAACTTTAAATAACAGGACATCTAAACAAAACAGTTCCAAAGCAGTTCTAGTTTCCTCAAAGTCTGCACAGCTTCTAGAAACAGTTCTATTGCAATCATCTTCTCTTCCTCTCGGGCAGTCTGATTATTTTGTAGAAAAAGCCTGTTTGTTGAAGTCCAGAGGGAAGTAACTCCCACAGTTTACATTCTGCCATTGAAAGGTCAGTATTATCTTTGATCTGCATTTTGCCAATACCATTCTAATGTGTATGCAAGTCATCCATGCAGAATTCTGTTTACAAACAGTATACAGTTCAGTTTTGAAATGGCACAGAGTTTGTTTTATCAAGCTCACTGACATATTTATCTATGGATGCAAGTCAGTTCATGGCAGTCAATGAGTTCGTATAAGGACACGTTAAGGAAACCACAGAGGGAACTGCAAGGACAAAGAGCTAGCGGATAGAGCTCCAGAAACCAGTTTAATATATCAGCTATACAGCCAAAACACTAGCACAAAGCATTAGAATGTTGTTGCTCAAGCACCTTTCTTCAGTAACAAATTTATGCACATCTTAAATGCAACTCAAACTGATTACTGAAGATGGAGCTCCTCAGAACTTCACTGGCTTATTTCTGACAAATTAAGAAGTCACTATACAGGGGCTTGAATTGTTTAATTTACTCTAACTTAATATCTGTACTGTTAGAAGGTTTGCTATGAAACCACAAAGTACAAAAAATGGACTTGACAGAACTTAAATACAATAAGGAAAACATTGCCCACACCAAAATATCTGCAACCCGACAGTAAGCCTACCATTATTTCATTCACAAGTGCTGCATAAAGGAACACTTAAAACCCTCATTTTATTCTCCATTGCTTACCTTGTTAGAAGCCTGGAGAAGAGCTTTGCAGAGCTATGCTGGCTTGAGCTCCAAAAGAGGGATGTGTTTGCCAGAAGGAAAAAAAGATACAAGGAAAGGAGTGATGTTTGAAAAGGCAAAGAAGCAGCTATCAGTTATAACCGGTCCCTCCCATAAAGGAGACGAAAGCAACACTCTAACAATGGATCAGTGTGCCACAGCCTGAAACAAGCAAAGCCTAAAGCTAAAAATAGTCCTAGGCCACAAACAGAAGCCATCTAACAAAGGTTACCTGCAGCTAGGAGCAAAACACACAAAGGTGACAAACAGAAGGCCGACAGGAATGATCTCTTCTAATACTAATGAAGCCATGCCATGTTGGCAAGGGGGAAAGAGGGAAGATGGAAAAAGGAGCGAAGACGTGCAGCTCACAGCCATGGAGGAGTCCCAAAAGTTGCCTGTTCTAAGCAGAAGATTCTCAGATGCGTTAATACATTTAAAATTCTTAAGACTGCATTCTTAAGAATCTATCAAACCACAACTTAGTGGCCCTTCAGAAAGAAGCGGCTGGACACTACTTACGATAAGGAATGCCAACCACTAGACAGAAGGTGCAGCCAATAGTACCACCAGACAGAAATTTGAAGCAGTCTAATTCCCCACTGCCTAAATAGAAGAGAAAAAAAATCTCTCCCCCATACAGCCTAAGGTCTACCAACCTGTGTTACTAGTACATAATAGCATGTATACAGATACGAAAAGATTACAACTGCTTACTTTCCATCTCCAAAAAAGCTTTACACCTGTGTGAGATCTGATACAATTATAAAGCACCAAAAGTAGAGGTCAGAACCCGTAAAACATTAGTTTGTAACTGCCTGGCTACTTTCAGTGGAAGATGCAAAAAGAAGGGGAAGGTGCGACCATCCTGGAAATAGCAGCTGAAGTCAGTATGCCCACAGAGCTTTCAAGAGAGGATGGATGCACAGAATTGGAGGTCTGCATCTCAGCAACAGCTGAGGAGCAGAACATGCAGGTAATGTTCTTCAGAAGACTGCAAGCACTTGAGGAAGACTGCAACTTGCTACTCAGCAGTTACTACATCTGCTTCATAGCCTTTATTACTTCCAGGCTCAATGAACTGTTTAGGACAAAGCCAAAACAGATCAGAAGTAACTGTGTTTAAAGTCTGTAGAAACCAGATGAAAACTGACGATGAAAAAAATCTGGCTTATATAACATATTGAACTGACAAGACAATACTAATAAGCCTACATTGGCCTGAAGTCTGCTGCTCTTGATGACCTGTTCTTCTGATGCTAATTAAGTCATTGATTTCTCTGTATTGTTTTTCTCTTTATAGCAAGCATTAGAAGCTGTCAGACAAACACTTCCAATTCATTAAAAAAAACTGGTGAGAACGCAGTGCGATTACCTTTTTGACATACTGGTCACTAATAAGTCAAGTAGAGATGCAGGTTAACAGACCAATGGTTCACTGTGAGAAATGAATGTAAAACCAGACTTGGTGAAATGTGACACAATCACTTCTCAGTCACAAACTTTGTAGATCCATTCAAATTATAACAGGACAAGTAGAAGTTTGGTACAGAATTTGTAGTTCAACTACCACCACGTGAATACACCTTATCTATTTCTGGATGGGCAATTCATTCCAAAATTAACTACTCATGTGATGTAAGTGGTATTTCAAATTACAGTTCTATAATTACTGAGACTAAAAGCTTTGGCTATAATATTTCTGAAATGAATGGCAAATCCTTCTCCATAAGGTACACACATGCTGACACTAGAGCTACAATGTTGGCAGAACCTGCGTGACATTGATGGTATTCACTGTCACGCAGGCATCATTCCCAACAGATATCCTTTACAGGAAAGGAATCAGATCTCGTTAAATGGAGTGCAAGGAACCTTCTTTTCTTTATCTGTTAGGCATTTCACTTCATTAGTCTTGTCTCTCTATTTCAGTTCCCTCAAAGGCAACTACGTATTGTTAAATAACTGATCAGAAAATGGATATGCGTGCAATGATCTGAACACTGAAGTCTTCTACAACTATCACAAGTTTGGGTATAACAAGTTCAGTAAAATATACTGCAAACTTAACGAGGGAACAAGAAAATGACTTCACAGTGCTGATATTCTCACTGACCTTGTGTAGCACATAACATTAGCCTCCTCTGCATCTACTGATTAACCATATGCCCTGGCCTTCAGTGCAAATCTTCATGCAAACGTTAAGATAAAATTAACATTTGATAAAGTCATGCCTCAACCTGCTCTGGCCACCTTCTGCCATCATTAATTGCTGCTTCCTAAAACTGACCAACACCATTTTGGAAAAATGACATGCAAGGTTTTAAATCTCTGTAGACAACTATGGATTTTCTATCAGAGGTAACAACAGTGTGTAGGAGTAATGATATTGTACGGACAACTTAAATTTAGTGACAGTAGTCTCGATGTTCTTAATGCTCTTTAAATGAGGAACTTCAGGCTGAAAAGCACTGCACTGCTACATACGTATGGCACGTCATACAGGACAGCTGCAGGTGGAGACAAGCACGCAGTTCCAAAGTACAACATACTTACATGGTAACACCTTTTTGTTCCAAGGAGTGTAATTGTTTTTGGCTAGAGTCCAGGTGGAAATAGTGAGTTATCCCAAAAAATCTTCCCCCAGGCATAAAATTCATGCTAAACTAATGTACACATATCACACATAAGTCACTTTTGTTAATAATAAACCGAGAATACTTATATTACAGGGTGGGGCAAAAAGCGTGGCCATATAAAAGACAGACTACTATAAGGCCTAGTCTTGCTGCAACGTATTAGGATATGAAAGATTACAGTACTAGCTTTTTATCTCATTATTCAAATAATTATTTACTTAACTCTTCCTCATCTGCGTTTATTCACATACAGCACAAAAAGCTGCATACTGGCAAAGGCCTGCTTACAAAAAGAGGTTCAACATCAAAATAGCAGAGATCAGAACATGCAGTACTGACATAATGAGGTTGAGAAAACTGCACTAGGCCCATCTGTGCAATGAGTCTACCACTTTATCGGTACCAATTTAACAAACAAAGTATTATACAGGCTATATTTTTGCAGTCCTTTAATATCAAGAGTGAAAAAGGCATTAGCGTTCTTACTTTTTCCTTTAACAGACCAGTTTACATCTCCATATTACTTGCAAATAAAAGCAAACTTCTCTTTAGATAAAGTTATAAATTTCTGACTGAAGTCCTGCAGCAGTGCATGTGTGAAGACAAGTGTTCCAACAACCACTGATGCTACAAAACCTTACAAGTGCTCTCAAAGTCTTTTTTTTAAATATAGGGATTTAACTTTTGCAGTGCTGCATGATGTGCAGTTTGCTTTCCTACCATCAGAGAAGTTATTTTTAACTATTAACAAGGAACGTAACTGTAAGTAACCAATTTATATTGCAATGGTTGCATTAAATGCATTTTTGTTCCCATATGCTAACACAGTGACTGTATACCACCGACATTTGGTCATCCCCAATTAATATCCGATTATACATACCTCAAATAAAGCCTACAGTTGTTAGTTCTGGGTTACTGCCCAGCCTTCTTATACGTTGGGAGTGGCTTGAAGTAGCCTTCTTTCCCTTTGCAGTCCTCCCTAAACTCATCTCTATTCCCAAATGGACACAAATAGTTAAAATCTGAAGATAACGACATTATTTTGTTTCCTTCTAAAGCATTCAAGACATTTCTGTAATCACCTCTGCTGCTACATGAGTAGGCTCATAGAAACATCCATAGAAACAGCACCTGCCCCAGGAGGCCGAAAGGGCCTAACGGTTGGGTTGGGCACGGAGCTTCCGACTCTGCGAAGCTGCGAGAAGACCCCCGCAGGGGGCCTGAGCAGGGGCTGTGAAGGCAGGAGTCTTTGGAAGGAGGAGGGCTACGAATCGGGCCGTGGCCCTGCCTTGGGGGAGGATGGGTTCCTCGCCCCGGCCGGCAGGGCAGGGGAGCCGAGCCCTTCACCGTCGGCGAGAGAGAGCGCAGGGCGCGCCGCGGCCGCCGGCTCCGCACAGGTGTGCGCGGCCTGCCTCGCCCCCCGGGGAGCAAGTGACTCAGGCGGGGTGGGGCCGGGCCGAGCGCCGGGGAGGAGGCGGTGCCGCCCGCTCGGGCTCCGCAGCGGCACCCGCGGGAGGGTCACACCGTTACTCAGGGCGGCTCCGCTCCGCTGGCGCGGGGAGGAGGAGGACGAGGCAGGCTGGACCCGCCGCCACCCCCCCACCACGCACCGCGGGACCCTCCTGCGGCGGCCTGCTGCGGCCTCCG